>WOVY01012507.1:0-10898 GCA_013436015.1 Rhipicephalus annulatus
AGGCCCCTTGTTTGGAGACTCCGGGCTGGTGCCACTGCCACGGTACCTCTCCAGCGCTGCTGCAAAAGTAGGCGAGAAAAGCGTCCTGGCATCCGCAGCATCTGCACTGAAGTTCCGTGACTGGGATCCCTGAAGCGGGAAATAGCAGGGGTCCACATGCCCTGCCCCGACGTCTGCTGGATGCCCTGCCTCCACCGTCCTGGAACCACATTTCCGAACCTGTCCTCTGGTCGAGTATGTGGTCCGATTCCTCATTTAGGATCGCTAAGAATTATGCAGTACACATGCTGCCTTCACTACATAATCCACATTCTTGGGGAGAAGCTGAATGGTGCGGAGCAGTATGCGCACCTGGCCGATGTGATGCCGAAGGCGTTTTCAGCACACCTCCTGGTAACATGAAATAATAGTACAAAACAGGTTTTAGAAGCAGCCACCTTTCAAAGCCGATTCATTAGACTATTCTTTAAAACTGCAGCTACAAGAATGGCAACGTAAAATGGGCACAGTGCTCATAAGCTCGCGTTTTTTTGAAGTTGAAGATTATTTCAGGCAAAAGCAAAAAAAAAAAAAAGAAAGTACAATTTGCCTAGGGGACCGGCGAAAAGGCATAAAAGCCTGACAAAGCGCATGCCCCCTGTAAACCCAAAACCCACCAAAATAACACAGTGCTCAGTGTAAAGTAACGAGTCAATAAGAAATTAAGCATAAATATGTTTCTACATGCAAAACATGTACAGGAAAACATATATGAGCGAAAATTTGCGCAGGAGATGAAATCTATAAAGCATATGCGTGTCCGACAAATGAAGCAAACTGTAGAGGACATAAACAAACACTAATGTAAGACACGTAAAATACCTGAAGAAACTTTACACTTGATTACAAGGTTTCAACAATCAAGAGACAGCAACATCAATAAGGAATTGTTTGATCGATAAATGAAACACAGTTTAGATAACATAAGCAACCTTAATGTGATATATACAAGAAAATACTTCAGGGAATATGAGACAAAGATGGTGACGGTGATTACGTTTGTGTAAATAGGAAGTGTTCCTGTATCTTCTTTTTAAAAATGCCATATGAGACTGTATTGTCAATTAGAGAAGCTACAATCGGTTGTTCGTTCAAGAAATGCGAAATTTGATACAATAGTTTTTGGTGTGCCGTAATTTGTACGTGGTTTCTCATATGTATACACCCTGTGCCGTAGGTTGTGACTGATCTCTCGGGAGATGCCTCTGATAAAACCCTGTGCGATCAGTTCGTACCTGTTTATAAATAAGCATTGCCAATTTTTGTTTCAAGACGTTGGTTACCGTAAGTATTTTAGAATAAAAGCCCTATGCTCATTATTGTACATAAAGAAATCCTTTGCGCTTATTTCTGTACGGCCTTCTAGAGAAGCAACGTGAACCGCTAATTCAAATTAGCATTTATGTTTGTAATGTAAGGTTAATCACAAGTCGCACAAGCTGCTACGCATGCCCTATTTTTCTGAGCTGGGTAAAGGACACTTGTTATTGAGATGGGGTCACAAACATTGTGCACGGTGCACACCTCAATTTGACTTGTGCTTGCGAGATCGTTTTGTCATAATGATGGTTTGTACTAAATGTGGTGAGCTTTTTATGTGCCCCTTCTGTTTTTAGATGTTTTTTCCTCTGAACTGTTTTTGTTCAGCTGCTTTGTCCGCAAGTTAGAGCCACTGTTCTTGAGCTACGGGGTTGACTATATGCACTACATTGTGAAATTAGAGCCACTGTTTTTAAGCTATGCATTTTGTGTTCATTGTTTTTATTTTTCTTCATCGATGTCTTGCTGCGAAGTGTGCATTAAACGTTATTTCAAGTGCTTTCTGTGTTTGTATAACATTGATTATGGCAGGCTCAGCATACCCAAAGAAAGTGCCTGATATCATACCGTGCTCGGCTTAGTCTGTAATTGAACACTCTTCGTTCATCTTCAAGGAGTCTAGCAGGGAAAGGGCGCATAAAGTCGCGCCGCAGCTGGAACGCTTCATCCCCGATGAAAGCGTACGGCGCCACCTTTGTGGTGCCTGGGAGCTGCCCCAGTGAGGGGATGTCAAGCTGCCCTTCGGTTAGGGCCTTCCCAAACTTCGTGTTCTTGAACACTCCGCCGTCACTCTGGCGGCCCTCTGCCCCAATATCGACCAGCACGAACTTCGAAGAGCTGTCGACCACGGCCATCAGCACAATGGAGAAAGTACCCTGCAGCAGTAGGCGTCAGACCAAACATTAGCACATGTAAAGTTGTATGTGTAGGTGGGACCTACAATAATAAGCGATTACAAAGAAAAAGTATGACAAAATTTACAAAATCACCTATGCTGGCCACGCATTTATTTGTACCAGCTCATTGTGAAAGATTTCTGGCATGCACAGTGATAATTTAATTTAGCCGTAAGGGCTCTGAAAAACACCTCTGTTGAAATTAAATTTCAAAGTAAACATCAAATCAAGCTGTCATAAGTACCTGCCGCAGCACTGGAAGAATACTGCATACATGAAGTATTCTGGCAAAACGACATAGACCACGGGGCTGTATTTCTTCGTTTGGCAAACTGCGAGCTCAGTCCCCTTCTCTGTCTCCCTCTCTCCCCTGCTTTCTGGAGCCCATGTGCACCATTCAAAAGTGGTACATAAGAAAAGAAAAAGTATAGCATTGCAGGGCAAGGCTCTGGACGTTGTCCAAGCATTTTAAATTAGAAGGTAATTTAAGAAAGGGGTGAAGAATTTTAGGCAACTTCCTGCATTACAGAGTTTGGAAGCTTTTTATACCACTGCACTTAGCAACATTCTTTTTTAATTGTCACAGTTACGCTACTGGCACCGCACCCCTACAAATGGGTGGTGCACATTCGCTGTCTATGTTGTCACCACACATTCTCCAGCAGACAAGGGCACACTACCCCTCCCGCATTAATGCTGTTCGTTTCAGTATACGTGCATAAATGGCCAGACTGACTTACCTTGTAATTGAAGAAGGCACTTCCAGATTTCGGCGGGCAGGTGATGGCGACGTGCTTCCCGTCAACAGCCCCCAAACAGTTTGGGAACTGCCAACGCCGGGTGAAGTCGCCAGCAATCTCGGCCCAGTCAGCCTTGGTTGGTACCTGGAATAAATTGGAAACCAGGAACAAACTTGTAGGCCGAACAGACCTATTTTTAGCTAAATATCTTTGTGAGGTGGAATGTGAAAAAATGACATTCACTTTTCTCTTGTGCATGCTCTTTGGGCATGGATCCACGGCATGGTGAACCAAATTTGTACAAGGTGTAAGCTTCCAATCATAATGAAGGCATGGTGTCACTTTTGTTGCCCAGTTGTACACGGTCAACGCAGTGCATTTTACCACCCCATTTTTTATTTCGACAACACAAAGGTGTGATTACTGCATTTTGAAAACCAGAGTAATCAAATAGACATAGTTCACCAGGCTTTCAAAGCCCATAGGGATATATTGTATTTGCTAATCACAATTGCCTTAGGCACTGTCAATAATAAATTTTTTTTTATTTAAACAGAGTCTTCGAAGGAATTGTTTGTACTGCAGATATGAAGTGTACCATTTACAGAAAGAAAATTTTATACAGGCTCTGACGTTACCCACCTTCATAAAGTGGTCCTTCAGACGAGCCCAAATGGCTCTACAGGTCACGTGAATGCTTCTCCGGGCAGTTTCAATGCCGACACGGTAGGCGAGGGCCACATTGCAGATGTCCAGCCCTGAAGCCAGGTAGCTGCAACACAGAAAAAGTAATTTCTCCTCCGATTCACAATACATGGCCAGCACAACTGCAACAAAAGTGTTTGATAACATGCAAACTCTGAACAGGATTGCCTCTTTAGGTAACAAGCAAATGGCAATATTGCTTTCTGACATGAAGGGGCATCTATATTAAAAAAGTTTTGAAGACTTGGCCAATGTGAGAAAGCATGAATGATTGCAACGCCCATTTCGCCATTTCACAATGCAAAAGCCATTTGTATAAGCTGACGTATGCTTCTATGATCTGTTCACTGACATGTTTATGTTCTTGCATCAGCATCAGAAGGCAACCTGTACCAACCTCAAGGTTATTGCAAGCCTTTCGCCTGGCTCCAGGGGCTCTCGTATGAAGTGCTGCCGTGTCAAGTCCGCAGCAACAAAGCCCAGCAACTTGTCGAACAGCGCGGGTGACATGCGGTAAAACTTAAAAAAAACTGCTGGTCGCCTTCCCGCATTCGACGCATCTGTAGGGAGAAATAAAGTGTACTGTTGAAGATGGACACAACCATTTTAGTTACTTGTACACCGGGTAAGCCAGCTCCAACGGGCTATGAAAAGGGTAGATAATTCAGCATGCATTTATAAGATGCACAGGTACCATCTTTAAGGGAGCTAGCTCATGTCGCAGCTACAAAATCTGGTGAATAAAATGGAGCATCTAGAGCACTCTGGAATTTTATTTTAATTTATACCAAGCGCATTAAACGTTTTCTTAGCGCGGCACACATTGTTTAACCTCTTTTGCGCAAAAAGGAACACGCTAGCTGCGGGTTACAAGGCGGCGGAATGCTTCGCTCGCGCAAACAAAGCGCCGACAACAGACGAGAAGCGAGCGCTTCCAACGTGTGCACCCCACTGTTGGTCATGACGCTATACAGCTTTCAGAAAAACACAAACAAAAATTCCCGTTGTGACTAACCAACTCAGCTAACCATGCCTACAATAATAGGGCTAAGCATAACTGCGAAATAGCAAACACGATACTCACGGCTGTGTGGTACAGGCCTTCCTGTCTTCGCGCCAAGAAGACAGGCCGCACCCAGCAACGGTGCTCTCGTTGCCTTCGCTGCCGCCTTCTGACGATTGCCTTCGCTACTCGCGTAGCTAGCAGGAGCAGATGGCTGCGAGTCAGCGTTGCGACCATTTTCTCTCGATGAAGCAGGATAAACGGAAGCGGGCTTGAAAAGAGCGGTAAGCAAAACCAGAGGAGGCGATGTCGAAATACTGCGCTACCGAGTAAACAAAACCGCCGACTTGGCTCGGATGCTCGGCTCGGCTCGTGGCTAGGCTCGGCTGCTGTGTGTGTGTGTGTCAAGTCGTGTCGATAGTTCGCGTTGACAAGAAACAGTTTTTTTCGGCGTCTCAAAACAAAAAGAAATGCTTTTATGCGTTTTAGTAGCTATTTTGCGGCCTGTTAGTAGTGCGCATGTGTGTCTGTAGTCAGGCAGTTCTGGCCAGTGTGGTCTAGCGACATTGGGCTGCGCAAGTCGAGCGCGGGGCGGTGAGCGTTCGCGCGCCTCTCATGTGGTTGCTCGCCCTCCCCGTTCACAGGCGCCCCAAACGCATGAGCGCGCCAGCGCGTAGAATCTCGCGCGCGAACGCGTGCGTGGAGTCGGGGCTTTATGGTGCATCGCGCGCGCACACACACACACACACACACACACACACACACACACACACACACACACACACACACATATATATATATATATATATATATATATATATAGAGAGAGAGAGAGAGAGAGAGAGGGGGAGGGAGGGAGGGGGAAGAAGACAGACAGACAGACAGACAAAGAACTTTATTAGATCCTGAGGAGCTTTCGCGTGAACCCTTATCGGGGACCCGCGGAAACCGCTGGCCGCGTCCAAGTCGGGGCTGGGACACCATGATGTTCCGCCCTTTCTTGGGCCCTCTGGATAGCCTGAAGTTGTGTATGGAGCGATGAGCTCCGCAGGGCTTCTTCCCAGTCGGCTTCACTGGATAGAGGGCCAGTAGGTAACGCGGGGCATTGCCAAAGCATGTGCGCTAAAGAACAGTAAGTTTCGTTGCAGTCCGGACAACTTGAATCAATTTCTGTTGAGATACGACTCAGGAATCCCCGCGAGGGGAATGAGCCTGTCTGGAGCATTCTAAGTGTGACTGACTGATGCCTATCTAACTTCGGATGAGGAAGAGGATAGGTCCTTCTACTAAGCCGATAGTGAGATGTGATTTCGTTAAAAGTAAGAAGCGGATCGTTAAACTGGATTTCATCCTGTCCCCATAAGGCCTCCATGCCGCCGCGGCGCGTGAGATCTCGCGCACGGTCATGGGCAAGCTCGTTGAGGTTAGGTATGGTCCGATGAACGTCTGCACCCATATGGGCGGGAAACCAAGAGATCAAGTGAGTGCCAGGGTTTGTTCTTTTTTCCAAAATGGAGGCAGCCTCTCTGGGGAAGAAGAGATGTAGTTTTTTATTGACGTTCGCTCGGGGTCCGAGCTTCATCAGTTATGCTTCGTGGGTATACAGCGGCGCCGTGGCTCAACAGGACATCGAGCATAATACACTGTAGTAATACGCGCAGAACCATCGATTTCTCTTTTTTTTTTTTTCAGAATACTTGTGAATATTCTTAAAACCGAAAATAAGTGCTCGCGTCCCGCTGCTGAGTACGCGAGGGTTGTATTCGCATGCGTAGGATAAAAAACCTTGTTAAGATTTAATTACGGAACATAAAAATACTAGCTTGCTAATTAAGGGAACTGCTCGATCAGTGCGAAATCTGGTGGCCAGAATGAGCGAGAGCGTCGTTGTCGACCATCGATCTTCGCTTTGTGGGCGCGCGTGCTGGCAAGCTGGTCACAGCAGTTGGCAATATTTGACGCTTCGGTTTTGCCAATCCCTCCGGGAATCCGCAATCCCACCACGAAGGACTTCGGGTTTCCACCGTTTGATCGGACAGCTTGGCCCCTCTATCTAAAATGTTGATCTCTCGATTTCTATAGTTATTGCGGTAATTATAAGAATGTAGTGGGCAAATGTCTCATTTTTGGTGCGCGAAGCACCAAACTTCATTTTAAACCTCCCCGAGCTTTTGTTCCCCCACCAGGAGGCAAAAAAAAAAAAAGATGATTGGCTTGTACAGTGGATTATTAGATAGGGCTCCAATGTATTCGCTGTATATATAGTTCCTTTGGGTCTTACTCTATTCGTACTAAAGACAGTATTCCTTCACAATTTTGCTTTTTTTTTCTAAGTTGCCACAGCACCGCTGCAATGAACGATAAATGAATAAATAAATAAAAACGGCATGGTTTTTGTAGAGACATATACGCTGGTGTATGCTTTAAAGTCTAGCCGCCTTGCAATGCTCCGTTGTGAGCAAACCACTAGTCCCAAGATCTACTCTTGTTTACGTTTAAAATAAAAATGGCAGCTATTGACATTTGTCTGCTGCATGGAAGCCTCTGAGGCCGAAGCGAATCGCTTCAATTCTGGGTTTCGAAGACCTCGTCGTCGTTCCCCCCCGATTTCTTTTTTTTTTTTTTTGAACTTCTGTCTGGATGCAGCGGAATATTGCGCCAACCGTGGCACTCTCCTCTGTCATGTTTACATTCGCAAAGATTTTGTATAGTACATCACCAACTACTGCGGGTCGGAATCTGTCTAGAAAGTGTCATGAAACGCGCGTGCGCCGACATGTTGGTGCCCTGTCGCAACGACGAAATGAAATGGTTTTAATACTATTACTTATTAACCACACGATCCAAATAATGTGAATTTGTGTGCATGTATGTGCGCATACATGGCATAGAAGAGGGTATGGAGGGTTCAACCCACTTCGATCTTTTTCGATTTGGCAGTGTATATATACTCGCGAACATACAAACGAGTGCACGAATACTATTACTTATTAACCACACGATCCAAATAATGTGAATTTGTGTGCATGTATGTGCGCATACATGGCATAGAAGAGGGTATGGAGGGTTCAACCCACTTCGATCTTTTTCGATTTGGCAGTGTATATATACTCGCGAACATACAAACGAGTGCACGAACATGCATTAGGCATGTCTGAACCCCCCTCCCTCCTCCAAATAAAAAAACTTCTGGCTGTGCTACTGTGTAATATGTACATTGGAGAAGTGATTAACTTTCGTTATGTAAACGAAGTGTTTTTTTTTTTTCGTATGTCATACCGACCAGACCCAGCTGTAGGCAGTGGCGTATACAAATGCTGCAGCTGCTTGTGTAGCAATGCCTGCAATGTAAGGCGCTGCGTAAACCGCAGTGCACGAAAGCGAGAGAAAATCAGAAGAAAGCCAGAGGTCGACAATGCATACAATGCAGTGGGGGACGGGGTATGAGAATTGTAGTCAAAATCTGTACAAGAAATAGTTTCGAAAATTTCTATGGCATGAACGATACCTGAATAAGTAGCCAGAAAGGGGTGAAACAGGTTTCAAATGGTGGTGCTGATTGGATGTAGTGGTTTTGTTCGTATATTTGTAGCGGTTTAATTGTAGCTGAAACCGACTGTGTAGCCGAGCATAGCCCAGCCGTTTATTTTTTTTTTTGGGGGGGGGGGGGGGGGGGGCTGGCTCTTGCTTTGCTTACTGACACCTGTTGTGAAAGCAGTTCAGTGCACCACTGTATCTTTTTATATATCTAATTTGGAAAGGTGTGCGCCGCAAGCGGAGCACGCGTACGAATGAGCGCAGAAGTCTCCCGCGAAGGCGCTCTTGTCGCTGCAGGATGTGTGTGCCCAAGTGCGTCGCTCTTGATTTCGGTCCGTCAGGTGTTCTGGTTTGTCTGCGCGTTTACTTTATAGCAGCTGGCAGTATATCTTGAGGTGCGCAATAACGTCTTATCAGTGAGCTTCCGCTGCCAGGGAGGGCGATAAATAACAATAAAATTCGGAGCACGTGTTGGGGGATTGCCCTGTCGACAATGGGTACATAGAAAACGTCTGGATTCAGTCCGACGCGCCGATATCGCCAAGTGGCTCGCCTACGGGCGAAGATAAAGAGCGCGTCTAATCAGGCACGCGCACCCCCGTCCAAATAGGGCTGTGCCGCGAGGAGCTCATGAATGGCTGGGAACGTGCTGGGCGAACGCAATCCATTATTCGGGCTACAGCTGTTAAATACGCGCGTCGCGGCCTCGGCAGAACTAAGGCGACATATGTGCGTTGTTTTGCCGCAACATATGCCACCGTCGTGCTAGGCGAGTGGGTGTCCATTGCGGGACGCCGTCGGTGGCTCCACCTGTCGCCGCGGCGCAAGTGAAGGGCGGACGGACGCGAGCGCGCGCACGCACGCAGGTGCACGCGACCGCACTTTTGCCGGCGCGGCGGAGGGAGAGAGCGCCACCGGCTGGCTGTTTCCGCTCGCCGGCGCAGCACGCAGCGGGTCGCGTGAGGCGTTGACGTCAGCGCTGGCACGTGAGCGGCGGCGTGACGCGCCGCGTGACCGGCGCCGCAGCAGACCTCGTCGGCGGCAGAGCGCAGGTTGGCTATCGTGGCACACGGCCGCGAGCAGCAACGGCAATGGACGCCGGCTGGGAGCAAGCGCTGCGGCTCAAAATGGAACAGCGGTGAGGAGCGCGCGCGCGTTTGCCGGCGGCCGCGTTCTCTGAGCTCGGTGATCGCGCAGGAGCCTCAACTTCTGTGCCCTGGAGCGGCGGCGGCCCCAGGATACGCTGGAGGACGCCGAGGATCTTGGCCGCAAGAAGGCCGCCCGGGTGAGTGGTGCCCAGCAGGAGGGCCTGGACGAGCCTCTGGGGGAGACGTGGTGCCCGGGATTGCAGTCCAAGCTGCGGACGCCCCCGCCCAGGAGCCCGCCGCTTGGACTGGGATCGAGGGCACCACCGCTTCGGCAGAGTGAGTGCTGCTGCTGCGACCAACAGCCGCGCCCTGCTGCTGGGCATATTCTCTTTTATCACTTCCTTCACTTGTTTACCGCCGCCCGGTCGCGCCAAGGACGCGCCGAAGGCCGTCGCACGTGACTCGGCAGCCGTCACGTGGCGGCTGCTCGCGCGAGAGAGCCATCGGCGACCGGCTCTCCTTGGCGCTTCTTCCGGGACGGTCAGACGAATCGATCCTGCGCCGGCCGCGCCAAGGTCGCGTGCTCACGTGGCCGAAACTCGACACCCGCAGCTCGGAATGGGTGCGCCCCGAAAATAGGAGGCCGCCCCTCCGGGTCGCACGTGCATGCCGGCACCGCCCGGGCGGCCCCTCTTCTAACTCTCTGGCTGCACGCAGGACCCCATGTCGCACCGGATCATCGAAAAGCGGCGCCGAGACCGCATGAACAACTGCCTGGCAGACCTGAGTCGCCTCATTCCAGCTGTCTACCTGAAGAAGGTAGCTGCCGCTCTCGCGCGCGCACCCACGGGCCCACCCTACCGCCGGCCCACATGGAGCGCCCCCCTCGCGCATTGGCCACTCAGATGCTTGTCTCGCTTATGTGTCGTATCGCTCGGTGAAGTCCGGCAGCTGTGTGCTCTCTGTCAGTGCGCGCGCCTCAGCACAGGTGCGGCGAGAGGGCGACCTTTCTTGCAGCGAGTGAATGCACTGCCCCCCATAGGCCGGCACCAAACGTAAATGTATGTGCCGTCACACGTTTCTTGTCCCAAGTAAAGCATCTGCCCAGCTGCCAGCCAAAGCACCGAGAGAGCGCCGCATGTGGGCCATCCCTAGCAACGTGCCATCCTCGGGCCTTCACCCTCCCTGGTGTCCTCATTTGCAGGGCAGAGGCCGTATCGAGAAGACTGAGATCATCGAGATGGCCATCAAACACCTGCGGCACCTGCAGGCACACTCCTGCAAGGACCCCAGTAAGTAAATGTGCGTATGCTGCTGTTGCCCTTCCCTTCTGCAGTGCCGGCTTTCCCCCAACACAGCCACCTGTGAGGTAGTCCAGAGGGTGGACAGCGATCACCGGCTGCAGTACCGGCTGGGATTCCAGGAGTGTCTCTCGGAAACGGCACGCTTTCTTGTGGATCTGGATGGTGCAGGGGACGACATGTGCCTGCGGCTAGTTACCCACCTGCAAAGCACTTTGACAAGATCTCTGGAGCTGGTGAGCATCTCAAGGGAAAGATGGGGCATGCAA
>WOVY01012508.1:0-107887 GCA_013436015.1 Rhipicephalus annulatus
TGCAAAGTGTGCGCGCACATGACGACATCTAAAACAGTTTTAAGTACATCGTCCAGTTTTTCTTTAAAAATAAATGGGAACTACACGTGTGATAGTATAAATGTCATCTATCTTCTCGAGTGTTCAACATGCGGAGCTCAGTACATAGGTCAAACAGAGACAAGTTTCAGAATTCGTTTTAATAATCACCGTGCACATGCCGTAAGCCTCCCTAATCTACCGCTGTCGAAGCACGTCAGTATGCCTGGCCATGGTTTCGACAAAATTAGGGCCACTATTATCAGTCCGGTTTCAAGACAAATCACGATAGGGAAGTGAGGGAATCCTTCTTGATCCATAAAATTAACACCATTCGTTCAGGTATCAATGAAAACGTAGGAAAGCTCACCTGCCTCGCACTATAACAACACGACTTCTTAGATTAGTAAAATATTTTAGTGTATATTAGAATGTATATTAGTCAACCGTCGTTTCCTTACTTCAGAGCTCTTTTGCATGTCCTGGCAACCATACTGTGCCCCGCGTGTCGATGCGCAAGGAAATTTGAGACTTGTATATTCATGCACCCGTCACATGTCAGTCATGTCAACACAAGGTTCTGACAGATTACCATTTTTGTACTTTGATTGTCCTAGCTGCTATACCGAGAGTTCATCACGTGAGCCTATAAAAGCGGCTGCATTTTATCATACCTACTTACTCTGACGAAGGCCGTGCCACGGCCGAAACGTTAGTAAATACTATCCTTTTCTTATGTGCTATCTGCAAGTTATTTCAATATAGAAAATACCCGGACCTGTCGTGCCTTCCCTTCAAGTTCTATATATATATATATATATATATATATATATATATATAATGACACCAGACAATGCGCACAGCTTAATATGACCTCGCTGCAAAAATTTATACTTGGTAACTTACAACACAAGTGGCCCCATATGACCACTCAGTTACAGTTAAGAGAATACATATACAATACAGACACTAAAATATTTTGAATTTACTCGGGTATTGATGTTCCGCATGTACATTGATGAAGTGTACAGTAACATTATCGATAATGGTGCAGATAATAAAATGTTGTCAGCTGTTTCGCTCTACTCAATAACGAACCACTGATGAGAAGTAATGTATGCCCTTATTTCACACACATGATCGGTCTGTTTTGCCGAGAATGTCTACACAAACTAAATAACAGAAGCTTCTAAAATAGACTGTCAGTAAGCAGAGTGCCGGTAAAGTTTAAATTCAAGCCTCGCCGCGGTGGTCTAGTGGCTAAGGTACTCGGCTGCTGACCCGCAGGTCGCGGGATCGAATTCCGGCGGCGGCAGCTGCATTTCCGATGGAGGCGGAAATGTTGTAGGCCCGTGTGCTCAGATGTGGGTGCACGTTAAAGAACCCCAGGTAGTCGAAATTTCCGGAGCCCTCCACTACGGCGTCTCTCATAACCATTTGGTGGTTTTGGGACGTTAAACCCCACAAATCAATCAAGTTTAAATTCAGGACTGGCGACATAGAAAAGACTGTCTATTATTGTAGACGAACACAACTTCGTGTCATAACCACCAAATACCAAAATTGTCCCCGAAAATGAAGCTGACAGTGCTTCACTGGCTTTGAGCGAGATCCAAGACTGCCTCCTCGATTCTGCCGTCAGTCGCGTCAAACACTTAACCATATAGAACATTCTGTGCATATATGGGGGAATCCTGGCTGATCTGCATGTATCGCCGACTGGCAGGGCGCTTTTGCCTTATCAAGCTATGCGCTTACAAGCTTTTCTTACGTTATTCGATACACTTCGGCTGAGTTCCTGCGAATGAGTAGTGAGATAACCGTGCCTTCGCAGTATTTCGATACATTCGACACAAATAAAAAGTATTTCAGTACTGTGATACAAATATATTCTTCAAAAGTATCTTTCAGATGCTACTGCATCGCGGTACTGTCCAGCCCTGTAATACAAATTTCGTGAAGGGCACTAACAGCCACCGCAGTCATTTAGTGTAGTCAGACGGCAGCAGTTTCATTCTGTTATATTCAGTTTTGCAACCTGGTGCAAAGGAATACGTCTGCCACTGCTTTCCTATCTAACTCAGTGTTACTTTAATCTCGCCAGCAAAAATACCACGCTCAAGCTATTACAACCGCCAGCGCCTGTTGGCCGAACGCGCGTTTGACGTTGAAGTGAGAGAAGAGGCTTCAGGAGACAGGCGCAGTGGCGCCGTCATGCCATGCGCGAAAATTTCTGTGTGTTTCGCCTCGGCGCCGCTGCCTGCTTCCGCTCGCCCCACTACCCCTACGTAGAGCACTGTACTAACGCCACGCCGCGCGTGGGTAACAGCCCTATTGACAGAACGTATGAACTAGAAAGAGGCGCTGGAGAGGGGCTATGGTGGCTAAAAGGAGTGGTGTCAGAATTGGCGCACCGGAGCGCGCGCGAAAATTCATCAGGATGCAGCGACGCTGTGGTCGCTTTCGAGATGCCCCTCCTCGCACCCACGCGCGCGTATCAGGAGTTTTTCGTTGCAGATATTTCACGCTACCCTACGAATTTTAACAAATTCTACCTGTCACAAGTCTGGCAGTGTGCTGAAAAGCGTGTATCGGCACTGAAAACTAGTGTTTTCAATTAACTTCGTTGTACATCACCTACGAAGCTTACAAAAGAGATAATAAAATGACTTGCCGTGAGCTTGTCAACAAAACAAAGTCCATGCAGTTCTCACTTTGATGCCGCAGTGTTTTCCGTGACGTCTCAATGCAGGTAAAAGTATCGGCAACTGTTATTTTTGTGACTTGTGCAATCAAGGTCTAATTTTACAAGCATAACATTTATTTTCACAAAAGCGAAAAACAACATGGAAATAAACACAACATATGCATTAAGGTTGGAGAGAACTGTAAGTTAAACGAAACTCAGCTAAAGCAAGTGAATAAGGCAACTAAAAAGAACCGTAAATATACGATGATACAATGGGAACACATACACACCAGGCATTGAGATTTGATTGGCAAAGAGAGATACAGTCACAAACCAGTTCACGAAAAATTTGATTTATGCATATGTGAAACACAGCGAGACAGTGACATCACAATTTTTATGGGAGATTGTCAACAATGTGAACAAGACAATAGTGAAATCAGAAAAACAACACAAAGTGAGTAACGCACAATAACATAAAATAAAACCTTGTTTGCTGAGTTGACATTATGACAGTAAAGTCATAGGTCTCAACTTCAAGAACTTAGTTGTTGTTTTTTTCGGAGTGGACGCGTTTTCTCCAGCAACGAGAAAATTCATTCTGGTGAGTGTAAAGAATCTAATTATCAGATTTGTCACTTCCAGTTTGCGGTGTTCACAGCTGACCATATTTAACCTTTTCACGGGCAGTAAAGAGATAAGGTCTGGTATCCTGTCACTTTTAAACTTGTTGAAACCGAAGCAATAAGTGAATGCACCTTCCATATCTTTGACCAGGTCTGTTAAGGACTTGGACGGATACAGAGGCCACCTTTGTCTGTATAACGTGTGAGGCATGACTCTGCCGGAAGCAAGCTGAAATTCTCAGAGTGAAGCAAAAACATGCTACATTCGTTGCACTTCGTCTTTTTCACCATATTCCTGGCCACATGGCCACTGACGTAATGAGTGATCCCGGAGTCACTTTTGCGTCCAATGATATCAGTGTGGTCAGGGAGGGCTTCACAAGCAACAACAATTTCATGAACCTCATTGAGGTACCTCGCATCTAGCAGCTCATCCAGTTTATTCTGCAGTTTTATTAAATTATTGTGGATGCCCGGACATAGAAGGCTACTGAGAACTCCAGAATGACAAACTGTAAAAACTGAGTCAATTCACAGAGATCAAAAACTATGTCGGCGAAGGGTGATCGTTCGAGCCAGACATTTGCTTCAGAATACCAAAAAAAAAATTAAGCGCATCTTGGCAGAGGCAAGACGTCATCAAGTATTTATAGCTCAAGGTTTTCGTGACATAATGAAGGATGAAAGGGTGCTGGTTAGGGTGACGCGGAGTCTTTCGGCAGTTGATTCACTCAGGAACCCACCCTTCTTGGGTACAGCTTTTTCCCAAGTTGCTAAGAACCCGTGGATAGCATGCTTGTAGCTGCGGATGATGAATCTTTCGTTGAAATGAGCTTCGCACACGACGCAGCTCTTTTCCGCTGGTTTGTCAGCGTGAGGAATCACACGCTTCCAGGCCTTGCGCCGTTCATCGTCAGCAGGAGCAGAGAAGGGAGACGCTTTCTTCTCTTGTTTGCAGGCCGAAACAAATCTCGCGTTGCATCTAGGTGCCGTGTCTTTGCTGTTTACTCATCACTATGACATGGTCACATTGGCACGTATTAATCCCTAAGAAGTCCAAAAGGCAGAGCGCAGACGTTTGACTTGCGAGTACACGAGCAAGCGACTAAAACTCTCGCGCTAGCGGATGCCGAGTGCTCTCGACCGATCACGGTGGCGACTTGCGCGCCGCCCGACGGCGAAAGGAAATACCAGCACGCTTCCTTTCAAGGCGCGGCCGGGACAACGCTGACACCGCTGACACCTCTCCTGCTAGCCACCACTGAGGGGTTCTCTGGAAAGGTCCGGATACTATAGTCAGGAGTAGAGTAGGTCATGGTATAGTGCACTAGAATTTAGCCATGGGTCGGTCGTAGAGACACGGCCGCTGGATGAAAGAGCGTGCGCTCTTTTATCCAGTGGCCGTGGTAGAGGTAGAGGTGTGCGCCTAGGTGATTTCGACTGGCGGCGGCGTGGGGGTCGTTCAGAGTCGGCGGCAGCGGCGTTGTCGGCGCACGCCGGTTAATTCATCGGCGGTGGCGGCGCCGGCGACGCGGAAACCGAAACTAAAAATTCAAAAGGTTCTTCTGCCAGAGGTTGCTGAATTAGTTGAAAATCAAGGATTTTCATCCAAATATCACTAATGGCACTACAAAGATGTGTCGACATCACGATGAATGCAAAGCGTTTTGTAAAATAGTTTTTATTTCGCTTTCATAATAAAAAACGCGTACTTTAATTAATGTCCATGTTCTACCACAAATGTGCAGCACTTTGCTTGTTTTTTTTTAAATTTAAGATGCAGCAGATTGTTTCTGTTGTTGGCTACGTCATACTTCGTGAAACCTTCTTTCATTGAACATTGAGCAAGCACCGACGCACGTCACTCAGTTCGCTTTTTCCGAATTGGATCTCACTTTTACATTGTACGCTGCACAAAAAAAGAAGCACCTCTGCTACGAGTTTTCTTATTGCGATTGCAGGAAACCGCTCTTTTGAGTATCTGTCATGCCTTGAATGTTACTTTCCTTCAAACGAATCGAAATACCTACTTTTCGCAATATGAGAATGTTTTATGTAGCGGTATAAGATGCGGAAGAAAATAAATCTGCGAATTTAGTCAACTAGTACTCACCGTTGTGTTCAATGAATGAAGTGTAGACATAAGCGTGGTGCAAAAGGGGCACTTGACCCCTTCAAGCTGCACCAGCACTTGCCACCCACTCTAGCGACAGCAACACGACCCCCTCCCTCAGCCATGCTACAAGTTGAAAGAAGGGTTTCCTTACCCCCAAGACAAAAACCTGTCGACTGCCATATGTGAAGATGAGAGCAAATGCAATATTTTCTCAGATGCGCAGTCCATACTGGTAATGACCTGGACGCCCGTTGACCACGCCTGCAGAGAACGTTGACTCCCCGACCCCTTTGTGCTTGGTCAGGGGCGGGGGACACCGCTTGCAAGTGGGCCCCATTAAAATTTCTCTTAAAAACGTCACAAATAAGAATGCTTGATAAGTATTTATTAACATTCAACTTTTTAATGCTTTTTTAGCGTGTACACGTGCTCAATACCCATCAGGTGTGTGAGACAATTGAAATCGTAACTGCCACTCTCGACTGGTTCCGGAAAAGACTCAATAGAAGAATGCAATTACGAGTGCTGGGAACCTACGTTCGTTTGTCCATTTGATTTCCAGGCATGATTTTAATTCTTATATAAACAAAAATAAAACCTGCAAAATATTAAAACAAATTGGCATCTGTGGCAAGATGTGTGTCCCCCTTCGTGATTTTTCTAGACTTACGCGTCTGCAAGCCACACCTGGTGTCACAAACTTGCAAGTGTCCCACCTCCTCCCCAAGACATCTCTCAATACTCCCCCCTCCCCAATAAAAAGGCACCAATGTAGGCCTCCGTAGGCCTCCGTGATTGCCTACTGGCGCGCGGCGGGCCCTTTCGGTTGCTAGGACCAACAGTACTGATTTCGACATGCTTTATTGAAGGCGCTGAAGGATCAAGAAAAGGCCGATTGTTGTAATTTTTTTAGAGTTCAATGATAGCTTCTTTGTGAATACCGTAGATTATCAAACCTCACTTCGTGTATAATGCTCCAATGAAAAAAAAATGATTTCACCCTGGGTCCCTGCAGAGTCAGAAGCCATCACATGGTCAGGCGTCATTAAGCCTCTATATAACATTGCTAAGGTTCAGCACATTTGTACAAACAATTCAAGTTAATTGAACATTGAGTATAATCCTTGCTTGGGTTAGTATGTGTGAACCATAAATTTGAAATTTAAAAATTACCATTGTGGGTTTCTGCAGCAAAGACACATTGATTAAAACTGATGATTCCGGAGCTACGGCAGAGGTAACGTTCGTTATGTTTTTTTCGGTTACGGTAATGGTAATGCGTTACCTTTTTTATGTATATATAGAACGTGGAGCCATGAAACGTTCCCCTTTTTTATAAGAGTAACGAGTAACGTATTTAGTTACTTTTTACTGTAACGGATACAACCCTAAATATATAGACTTATAGGAGTGATGTCGGTCCACACCGTCAGTTGCGGTCTATAGGCTGGTTGTAAACATTACATATATATATTCCTTTCATCCAGCAGGTGATAGTGAAGGTTCGCTCGACCATTGATGTTCTCAACCTTTGAGGAATACACAACAGCTTCTTAATAATATGCATATCATCCAACCGAAGCGTGCACTTCGTTTCGCTAAAATTTACAGTCAACGTGAGTGTTGTCGTCACGACGTATGTTTTAGGTAGAAACTTAGCCTACTAGAAATACCCAAAAACGTCGATCCACCTAGCAACGCGTGGCTACCCGCTGACGGTTCTGTATGAAAATAGCATCCACAGTGGAGCCTGTCGCATCTGCTGAAATTTTATCGCAACATTATTATACTGCCACTTCGCTTGTATTTTTATGTCACTGTCTTGCGCAAAGACACCGCCATTGTGGTTCAGTAGCTAAGGTACTCGGCTGCTGACCCGCAGGTCGTGCGATCGAATCCCGCCTGTGGCGGCTGCGTTTTCGATAGAGGCGAAAATGCTGTAGGCCCATGTGTTCAGATTTGAGTGCGTGTTAAAGAACCCCAGGTTGTCATAATTTCTGGAGTCCTCCACTTCGGCATCTCTCATAATCATGTGGTGGTGTTGAAACGTTAAACACCTCATATTAATTAATTGCCTTGCGCAAAACACGCTTGGCAGTCTGCGAAAATTCTAGAATATTTTCTTATAAGCTTGCGACACCTACAATAGGAATGATGTTCAATGCCACGGGTATATGGCGACGTACCTTCGCGCAGATCATATTACCGACGACCAATGCTCTGATCACCGCTATCTGCGTAAAGCGTGAATTTCTACTACTTTGTACTTTTCTAGGCACATGTTCACAAAATAGAAAGTGTCGTCTTGAGCAACCCAAGTACCATATTCTTTGCCGTCGCAACCACGTGGCAATAAGGTAAGTAAGATGAGAGCGGTGAAATGATTGATACAAAACAGTGAGATTGGGCGTAAGTGCATGGCCAAGTTTTATTTAGGATGTGTACACCAGAAGCTATTTTCTTCTATAGAACCAATATAATGTGGATTTGTTAAATAGGCTGTGAAGTTGAATGTCAAGAAAGTAAGAACACGAACTTGGAAAGAGACAGTGGAGACGAAAAGTGATAGGTATCGAGGTAAACTTTGATCGGTCATTCCACGCCAAACGTCCAAGGTGTTCTGGCGGCTATCTTTGGTGTATTCGAAAAATGTCGGGATGATTTACTCCACTGAAAGTAGTCTATTGCGGAAATGTTTTGCCGAGAAAAAGATTTTTGGTCACCTATATGTGACCAAAATACCGGCTATAGGCTGGGCCCTATATCGAGTCCTAAGATAAAAGCACATTTACTGAGCGAGTCTATGTAGGCTCCATTTATTTTGCCGACTCATGGTTCCGAATATTTAAAACCTCCTACTATGGCGTGCCTTGTTGTCGTATTGACGTTCCGGCTTGTGAAGCCTAAAACTTTATTTTTCAAATGATAAAACTGTTCATATCTCTCCCTGCCCGGAACTCATTCTAGGTTCTTTGTTAAACAGTCATATATATTTTAAATTCTTGGATAGCAACTATTCATAACTCTAATTTAAGGATGTGGAAATGAAATGACCGTCACTAAATAACCGATGAGGTGAAATATAAACATTAAAAAGCATAGTAAACGTGACTAAAAAGCTAATTCTACGCTAAAACAATGTAACCTGAACTAATGATGTCACCACACATCTAAAACCTCATGCAATGTATATTGCACACCTGGAAGGTGCAGTTATTCAAGCGCTTTTTGCACTGAAATTTGGCCATAGAGTCAATCCCGTTCATGGTGGTGCTATTTTTAAATTTTACGTTTGAATATATAACGAAGCATTAGGAAATTCTTTCCGTGAAAACCCTATTTTTTGCGATGTAATTGAGGATTGTATGCATTGTGCTGGCACGAAGTTTAATGTAGGTGATGTGTTTGTAGAGTACACCATTCGCTGACTGTGGTGAAAGAGAAACAGCACTTTATGTTATTTCATCACGTGATCTGCTCCCAAAGAACAGAATACATAACGAAGTGCGTTACTCATGAACGGAGGAATTAAATATTTCTCGGTCTTTTAATGTTGTTTCTGTAATCCAATTTACAAACGTTTGTATTAAACGAGCATGACGGTACGAAGGGATAAAATTGGGTTCTGCAGCATGTTGTGACGCATGTGCCACTCCAGGTCACCTTTATTACTTGACATCGGAGTCTACACTGAGCTTGATCTATGATCATGTACCTAATCAACGGAAAATAAGTGCTAAGCTCCAGATGCATTATTAATGCGGCTTCAAAGACGAGAAAGCAGCACGATTCACGAGCAATCGAGCACCCGTTCTCTCTCTCTATTGCGTTGAACTGCTTGTGCCCTCAGATGCCACTTCAGTTTTTTCTTGAATAAATGTGGCGATTGGGAAAGTTGTGAGCGCTAAACAAGACGTTGAGAAGAACGAGAGAGACAGGATGGGCGCTTGTGAACGTCGTGAGGAAGCATTAGCTTGCGCTAAAAATTTCCCGCTAGCAAGTTTTGTTAAAATGTACGATGACACAGACCATAAGTTTTTGTCATGTCATTTGCTACCAAATAAACAGCGGCTGCGTAATTTAGGGTACCATGAAAATTCTCGCGGCCATATTTCAAGAAGGAAGGAGGCAGAAACGCACCGTTCATGCCATACGTGATCCTTCATCACTAGCAGAAATCAATTTATTCAAGCTGAAACGTGGTCGAAGAATTCTTTTACCTCTCGGCAATGAGAGAGGCTTTTAATTCTCGTGTCTCTTTATGAGATATTGCTGCCATCTTTTTCCAACAGGTCTGCAGTTCTGTTGTACCGACACAACATAGCAACGCCCGTGTTTTTGTAGTTTTTTTTTCATTCCCGTCTAAACACTTTTCCATTCATAGTCACCTTTGAAGCGCGTAAGAACTCCCTGTCGTCCCTCACCCATCATAGCGTTTTTCCAGTCCACACTGCAAAAGGCTTGATGGCAAGGTCGTTTTCCACGCTCAAGTTTCTCGTACCCAATCATTCGCGCTCTTTGTGCTCGTCAAGGAATTCAGAAAGACTACAAATCGCAACGAGCTCTACACCGTGCCTTCGGGATGGTATGGGGCCAACATGTTGCGAGTAGTGTCGCAGTGTTCTACCATTGTGCTCCGTTCGCTGTTCTCTGCGCTCAAGATGGGTCGACATGGGGCGTCGTTGCAGTGCGATTGGCGTCGTGTTTCGCGTGTCTTTTCTTATACACAGTGTTCTGCGAATAAATGCCTTTGTGTAGCCGCTGGTGCCGAAGTCACGGATTACGTTTTTCCTTCCTTCCGCAGCTGTGGTGACAATCGGTGGTTGGATTATCGGTTGTTTATTTTAGTTTTCTCGTTTAGCAAGTTTTCTGTATTCTTGCCCAAGAAAGGTGATCTAGGACATTTTTTTTTTCTTGTGGGAATGGCCATAGGCATGTGCGTACGTGGTCGCAACTCCACATTTCCAAGTCGTACAACTCAGACTGCCCTGCCAACGGCCCCTATTCTCTTTCTGCTCTGGCAACTATGGCAGTCACGTTCTTCCAAACCTTCTCCTCCTTCCTACTTCTAAACTCTTTTCTCCACTCCCCCCCCCCCTCCCTTCGAGCCACTGAGCCCTGCTCTCGCAAGGTAAGATGGCGTCTTTTTCCTGTTCTTCAACCACGGATTCAGTCATTCAGGGGAAGCTTGCATGCAGTAACTGGTTTGGAAGGCAGGTAAGGTTCGCGGAAACTCACCTCACCCTGAGCTACCGAGCACAAAACAAAGCTTAGCGGAAAGTCATGAGAAGATATTTTGCCTAATCAAATATTGCGAAAGCCACTGGGGCCATCCTTTTCTTTACCACCATCCCCACTTATATTCGTACATTGAAGTAATGAGAAAAGTCCAACCGAAACATAATAAAAAAACGACGTTTTGAAGCCAATCTCTCAGCCATGAGGAAGAAGCAGGACCAGCTTCAAAACATCTGTTTTTTTTTCCTTAAATATATTTTGGTTGGAGTTCTCATTCCTTCAGTTTCTATCCAAAACAGACAGGCTTTTGTCGAATGTTCACCTTTGGTTCCTGTCGTACATTACATCCTCGCTGCTCCGATAAGCCACCTCACACCGAAACACTTAGAGAAGCAATGACAGGTGCGCAACCGTAAACAGCCCCTCTTCCTTCTTGGGTGCTTATAGCTCTGGTGTGGGTGTGTGTGCGGGGGGTGGGGGGGGGCAGAAAGAGAAGTACTGAAAGAAAAAAAGTGTTGCATCTTGTTGTTTTTTTTGTTGCAGCAGGTAGCTAATGACCTAGTCAGTATTTTCCTTTTGAGGAAGCAGCATACAATACAACACAATCATGCCCACCTAAAAAGACGCAAACACAGGCGCTGTATTGCAACTGATGAGTTATTGCCTAAAGGCTCAACTTATGTAGGATAACACGTACATGTGCACTAACCACAGGTCCTTCCAATGATGACAAGATTTTCTTGCAGTGTTTTGCAGGAAGACTTGATGAATAATGAGCCATGAATGCACCTTACCTGATACGAAACTCGGGACAGGTAACAGAATTTTTAAAAAACGCGACTCTGTCAAATCATGGTCAGATTTTCTGCTGACAAACATTTTATCTTACAGCATTCCGCACAATGACCAAATTACAAGCGTGGGCGAATGTATATACCAGCATAGTATCACCAAACTTCAAAATAGCACAGGTATTTACAGCAGCCAATTGATATGGTGTTTATTGTATTTAGTGCTATCAGCGCGCATGTGCCCATCGCGGAAATTGCATGTAATGTTAAGTTTCTGTTTACTATTATTATTTAGAGGCAGTAGAAATAACTTGTTTCTGTATGTTGAAAGATTATATATATATAAATACACACACACACACACACACACACACATATATATATATATATATATATATATATGTGTGTGTGTGTGTGTGTGTGTGTGTTGCAATTCTTTCACATGTGTTTTTCAATGGTGCTCCTTCGACGTTTATTGTATCAGCCGGACCAGGTCGAATATCGCTCATTTTTTTCAGTCCAAGTGCGTCTGTTTTAGAAACATTTGGCGAGGCTATTAGTCCGGGTGAGTCCGCTGTAGGAACGTTTTGATCAGTCTGAGTATGAGTGGGTATATTTGAGGAAAGTATTAGTGGATCCGGCTGACAAAAACATCGGTGAGTCTGAGTCTGAGTGAGTTTAAATAGAGAGAAGTTTCGTTAGTCTCAGTCCGAGTGAGTCCAAAGCAAAATATTTTTATATATGGTTTCGTTACACCAGCCGTACAGACAACTGCATAGAGGATTTCACTTGCCGCCATCGCGCTCGCGATGATCAAGAGTTGCAATTTGGACCATCTGTGCACCGGGCCCCAGTGCATAAACCGGGTTTTCTGCAAAACACCAAAGTCTATATGGTGATGGTCTACAAGTCCTTCAATTAGCAGAAGTGGTCTCTTGCAATGTGCTTTACTTTTCCAAGTGTGTCATGCGTATAGTCTTCTATGCAGCCCCCTAGCATAGGTTTAATTGAAGGACTCATTGAATAAGCGATCCAAACTAGTTTTCTTTTTGTACCAGCACCAAATAGCACATCGGCACTACTGCCGCGTGCACCACATAGCACAAGTCAGTTAATAGACAAACGCCATGATGAAAAATAGCAATGGGCAAAGTGCATGGTTTAACCCAACACCCTCAAGACTGGAGGGTTTCGTTACACCGGCCGTACAGACAACAGCGTAGTGGCTTTCACTTGCCGTCTTCGCGCTCGCTATGATCAAAAATTGCAATTTGGAACATCTGTGCACCGGGCCCCAGTGCATAAACCGGGTTTTCAGCAAAAATATGTCGCTTATTTCAATCAAAATATGCCGGAGGGAAAATTCCTGGTGATCGAATGCTTGGTAGTCTGTAGGAAATTCTGTCACTGAGTTCATATTGCTTATCGTACACCATTCTATAGAAGCAGCAGCGCTTAACACTCATGAACCATGGAAAAGCGCAGACAGAGAACAAGTACTCCCACGTGCGAACTTAGTTTAAAAAATATTGGAGCGATTTCCTTTTTTTTTTTGAGTACCATTTCCAGAAGTCATGTGCGGCGAATACATATTTGTAGTACTTTAACCCAAATATATTCGACAAACAACCACCTCAAACTTCAGCTATATAATGAAAATATACTAGAATTCCAAGACTTTCAAAGAAAAGTATGGCATACACTGCACGCCTTTTTATAGAAGATGCACGTTATGTACGTCATTGCGACCAATTCCCTCTCGGAGTGAAACTGGGCGTGCTTATGTGCGTGTGTCTGTGGAAGATGTTAAGATCGGCCTCCCTGGCTGGGCGCCGCTTGGACGCGGGGGACGATTGCAGTTAGGCCTACCCTGATTTGTTCCGGATGAACGCTCTCGAGGTGCGCCAAACGCGGCGACAACACGAAAGTCATACTTCGAATTCTTTAGGGCTGTTGGCTCCCCTCGTCAAAAACTCTTTGGACACGCCTGACTGACGACGGCCTAGGAAGAGCTGTTTGAAATCGAGGCTGCTTGATTTGTTCGACGTGCCACGAGACGCGCTTGGGATCCGTCGTCAGGTATGTTTCCCACACTCTGTGGTGCTTGCAAATCTTCCATTCTCACAAGCCCTAGCCTGCCTAGCGCTTCAGACCCTATTCTGCACATGCGATGCAATGTTATTGCACTGTGATGTGTTGTGCGTATTATTGCACTGTGACCTACGTTATGTTTCTCTCTCGCCGTGTGACAAACTGAACGTGCACCTTCTCTCTTTCATGGGTTAAAAAGAAGGCAGTGTTTGACTTTCTCTCCCTTTCTCCCTCTCTCGTTTTTTTTTTAAATCCTTATTCGCTGCTCCCTGCGCTCCCTGCTGGGCTGCACAAATCAGGCACCTTCTTATAACTACTACGCCCCCCCCCCCATTTAGCGGACGGAGATGAAGACGACAATTTGTTCGGACTGCCCTGAACTGACTTGACATGCAGGCTGTCAGTTTACAGTGATCTGCAAGGTGGCTTTCCTGTAAGGTTTGTTCTTCAACCAAAAAACTATCGTTCACAGACTGCTTTTATTTTTCATTTTGAGCACACGAGTACAACAATATGTCACCTCTCCAAATTCCAGCGAAGGCACGCGAGCACAACAAGATCTCAAAAAAAAAAAGAATGGCAAAAACGAAAAGAGCGAGAAAAGCAGCCTGTGAACGTGAGTTCTTGGTTGAAAAACTAACCTTACAGAAAAGCTTCCTAGCAGATTATTGCAAACTGTCCACTGTTTTCTCCTGCAGATAATTTTAGGAAGACCAGGGCGTAAAGCGTGAGCACCAAGACGCTCTGAACCATCCCTGAGAAGCTCCCATCACGCTTCCATGATGCTACCATCAACATATAGATACCTTTAGTGTGTAAATAGTGTATATAAACGTTCCTCTTATCAGCCCCGGCTACTCTGCTCGACTTCTCCCGAGACTTGGCTAGCTCCTTCGAATACACCACGAGCAAGCAAAAGGGCACGGAGTTGTACAGGCGAATATGTACGACATCACATCGCTTTTATTACGTGACATATTCGTTCTCCGCTGCATTCGCCCGCTTGTGTTCGCAGATAACGTTCCAGTTTCATAGCGACGACACACCGTGGATTGCAGTCACGTCATTGAATATCAATTAAACAGAGGTTACATTATTTATTTGCAAATTACTTCACCATAAAGTCATCATCATCATCATCATCATCATCAGCCTGACTACGTCCACTGCAGGACAAAGGCCTCTCCCATGTTCCGCCAGTTAACCCGGTCCTGTGCTTGCTGCTGCCAATTTACACCCGCAAACTTCTTAATCTCATCTGCCCACCTAACCTTCTGTCTCCCCCTAACCCGCTTCCCTTCTCTGGGAATCCAGTCAGTTACCCTTAATGACCAGCGGTTATCCTATCTACGCGCTACATGCCCTGCCCATGTCCATTTCTTCTTCTTCTTGATTTCAGCTATGATATCCCTAACCCCCGTTTGTTCCCTAATCCACTCTGCTCTCTTCTTGTCTCTTAAGGTTACGATATCGCTATGGCTTAAGGCTATGATATCCCTAACCCCCGTTTGTTCCCTAATCCACTCTGCTCTCTTCTTGTCTCTTAAGGTTACACCTACCATTTTTCTTTCCATTGCTCGCTGCGTCGTCCTCAATTTAAGCTGAACCCTCTTTGTAAGTCTCCAAGTTTCTGCTCCGTAGCTAAGTACCGGCAAGATACAGCTGTTATATACCTTCCTCTCGAGGGATAGTGGCAATCTACCTGTCATAATTTGAGAGTGCTTGTTGAATGTGCTCCACCCCATTCTTATTCTTCTAGTTACTTCAATCTCGTGGTTCGGTTCTGCGGTTATTACCTGTCCTAAGTAGACATAGTCTTTTACAACTTCAAGTGCACTATTACCCATCTCGAAGCGCTGCTCCTTGCCGAGGTTGTTGTACATTACTTTCGTTTTCTGCAAATTAATTTTAAGACCCACCTTTCTGCTCTCCTTGTCTAACTCCGTAATTATGAGTTGCAATTCGTCCCCCGAGTTACTCAGCAATGCAATGTCATCGGCAAAGCGCAGGTTACTAAGGTATTCTCCATTGACTCTTATCCCTAACTGTTCCCATTCTAGGCTTCTGAAAACCTCCTGTAAGCACGCGGTAAATAGCATTGGGGAAATTGTGTCCCCCTGCCTTACACCATTCTTGATTGGTATTCTGTTGCTTTCTTTATGAAGCACTATGGTAGCAGTTGATCCCCTGTAGATTTCTTCCAGAATGTTTATATATACTCCATCTACGCCCTGATTCCGCAGTGTTTGCATGACGGCTGATATTTCTACTGGATCAAACGCCTTCTCGTAATCTATGAAGGCTATGTATAGTGGTTGGTTATACTCTGAGCATTTCTCTATTACCTGATTGATAGTATGAATGTGGTCAATTGTTGAGTAGCCTGTTCGAAATCCTGCTTGTTCCTTTGGTTGATTGAATTCTAATGTTTTCTTTACTCTGTTAGCAATTACCTTTGTAAATAGCTTGTATACTACAGAGAGCAAGCTGATCGGCCTGTAATTCTTCAAGTCCTTGTCATCTCCTTTCTTATGTATTAAGATGATGTTAGCGTTCTTCCAAGACTCTGGTACTCTTCCCGTCAGGAGACACCTCGTAAACAGGGCGGCTAGTTTTTCTAACACAATCTGTCCTCCATCTTTCAGCAGATCTGATGTTACCTGATCCCCACCAGCAGCTTTGCCCCTTTGCATGCTCTCCAAAGCTTTTCTGACTTCTTCTTCTATCATTACTGGTGGGGTGTAATCTTGGTTACTGCTAGTTCTTATAGTATTAAGGTCGTGGTTGTCTCGGCTACTGTACAGATCTCTGTAAAACTCCTCCGCTATTTTAACTATCTTATCCATATTGGTAGTTATTTTGCCGTCTTTGTCCCTTAGTGCATACATCCGACTTTTGCCTATCCCAAGTTTCCTCTTCAATGCTTTGACACTTCTTCCGTTTTTCAGAGCGTGTTCAATTCTCTCCATGTTATACCTTCTTACATCACATACCTTACGTCTATTAATCAACTTCGAAAGCTCTGCCAGTTCTATTTTGTCTGTTGTACTTGACACTTTCATGATTTGACGCTTCTTAATTAGGTTCTTCGTTTCCTGGGAAAGCTTGCCAGTGTCCTGTCTAACTACCCTGCCTCCCACTTCCACTGCACACTCCGTAATGATACTCGTCAGATTATGGTTCATTGTATCTACGCTAAGGTTGGTTTCCTCACTAAGAGCCAAGTACCTGTTCTGCAGTGACACTCTGAATTCCTGTACTTTCCCTCTCAGTGCTAGCTGATTGATTGGCTTCTTGCGTATCAGTTTCTGTCGTTCCTTCTTCAAGTCTAGACGAATTCGAGACCGTACCATTCTATGGTCACTGCATCGTACCTTGCCAATCACTTCCACATCCTGCACGATTCCAGGATGTGCACTCATTATAAAGTCTATTTCGTTCTTATTTTCGCCGTTAGGGCTCCTCCATGTCCACTTGCGGTTTTCTCGTTTTCGGTAGAAGGTATTTAAAATCCGTAAATTATTGCGTTCTGCGAATTCTACTAGTAGCTCTCCTCTAGCGTTTCTAGTACCGATGCCATAATCTCCTACTGCTTGGTCTCCAGCCTGCTTCTTCCCTACCTTTGCATTAAATTCGCCCATCACTATAGTATACTGTGTTTTTATCTTACTCATTGCCGATTCCACGTCTTCATAGAAGCTTTCAACTGAAGCGTCATCATGGCTGGATGTAGGCGCGTAAGCCTGTACTACCTTCATCTTGTATCTTTTATTCAGTTTAATTACGATACCTACCACCCTTTCATTGATGCTATAGTATTCCTCTATGTTGCCAGCTATGTTTCTGTGAATTAGGAACCCCACTCCCAGTTCTGTTCTGTCTGCCAAGCCCCTGTAGCAAAGGACGTGCCCATTCTGTAGCACTGTATAGGCCTCATCTGTCCTCCTAACCTCACTGAGCCCTATTATATCCCATTTAACACCCTCTAGCTCCTCGAATAGTACAGCTAGACTTCCCTCACTAGGTAAAGTTCTAGCGTTAAACGTTGCCAAGTTCAGGTTCCTATGGCGGCCTGTCCGGATTCAGAGATTCTTAGCACCCTCTGCTGCGTTGCAGATCTGACCGCCGCCGTGGTCAGTTGCTTCGCAGCTGCTGGGGACTGAGGGCCGTGAGTTATTTGACGTAAGCATGTGGGAGGTAGTGGCCAGATACTGCACCAGGGTGGCCAATCCTTCTCTGGTGAGGGAGTGCGTTCTCGGCGGTGTTTGCCGGTGAGGCCGCACCCCAGGCCTCTTAATGCAGTTCCATCAACACGCGGATTTTTTTTTAATCCGGTTGGGAACTGCGCGGTACCGGGATTCGAACCACGGACCTCTTGCATGCGAGGCGGATGCTCTAACCACTACGCCATCGCCGAGTAAAAGAAAATAGCAAACGCTAAAGAGAGCATGATAACACGTCCAAACACAGCAAGAACAAGAGACGAAGTAACAAAAGTGACCTGATGGCCCCACTGCATCGAAAGGAGTGAAGAAGAGTAGCCAGACAAAAAATATCTATTTCACCAAAAACTGCCGGTGCCTAAACAAACATTTCTGCTGTTTACACTTGGCTGCTTCTGAGCATAATGTTGGTTTCTTGCAATAAAGCTAATATATTGCTGCTCGAGCTAATAATTTTGCAGCAAAAACTTACCTATTCTCACACACAGGGCTTGTGCTTGACGAGTTGAGCACACCTCTCATAAAGCGCACTTATGACAAGATAACGGATGTTTCTGAAACTCGCCTTGTAGTTATAGTACTTATACTTTTCTTGTTATTTTGTAAGTAGCCTGTGGTATGCGCTGCCACGCCCTGCCGAACTACGTCAAAGAATCACAGGACCGCGAAGCAACTACATCAATTGATCGACTGATATGTGGGGTTTAACGTCCCAAAACCACACTATGATTATGAGAGACGCCGTAGTGGAGGGCTTCGGAAATTTAGACCACCTGGGGTTCTTTAACGTGCACCCAAATGAAGCAACTACATCGATTCAATAGCTCAAACAAATCTGTTTATTTTTTGTCTGCGATGGTTAATATACACAGATGTCAGCTGACATCATAAGGCGCATGCGCGTGCCTAGGGCTCTCTAAACGCAATTGCTGAATACAACATTCTCCCGCCTCTCAAAAACTCGAACAATCACTTAAAAGAGTATTAATAAGTAGACACTACATAGCACTCGGTGTAGTTCATAGTGTTTTAACTACGACGGTGGTCTTCTTTGCCTCGTCGGCCCCCTCAGTTCTAGAAGGTCCCTTGAAACTGAGGCCCCAAGGTTCGGCGACTGGGGTACATCATTGGAATCGTTAGGCGAGTTACAACAGAGATATTTTACAAGAGTAGCAGGTAGAGGGTAAGGCACCAGCCGATTCTGATTCCAGGAGCGACCATCACGTAGCGTGTCAGCGCTCTTCGCGATGAAAGAGCGCTAATGCTTGCCTAGATAGCGCACGTGCCAGTGATCGCGACCTCGCCCTTGAAATCAAAGATCACTGTTACTACTGGGGTCATAATGAGGCGCATAATAAGGCACAAATGACATAATAAGGTGCATGCGCGTGCCTAGGGCTCTCTAAACGCACATGCTGAATACAACATTCTCCCGCATCTCAAAAACTCGCCCTTCCCTTTTCTTCAAAGCAAAAACAAAGAAAGAAAACTAATTTCGCATTGTCAGTGCCATGCTTTTATTGAGCGTTACATATGCGGGGCCACGCTTCATATGGAGAGCACTTTACTGAAGATTTTTCTGTGGTATCCACGTCGTTGTTTGCTCTTCGTTTTCGACAAAATGCGCACATGTGTGGCTTCACTGCCCGTGTATGGTGTGGCCCCTGACGACGTTCAGTTCTTTCTTTTTACAGCTGAGTCAACAATTCCGAGGCGATGTAAGATTAGGCGCCGATGGATGCTCTTAGAGGCTGCAGTGACAACACATCTACGAAGGTCGAAGTCGACGCGTCACGTTCTTCCTGTCATGCGTCGAGTCTCAAGTTCGCAGGACCATAGCTTTTGCAATTAGCTGATTAGCTCTAGCAACAACATGACGGCACTTTGAAATGCAATGCAATGAATGCGATAGCAACAAATTGTAATGTTATATAAAGTAAGGCTGGCAGCCAACTCTTTTGGTTTGAATAACACGGAACTTTTACAAAACCTTGGTGTAAGCAAATACGGCCACTCCAGGGAGAAGTACTCTTTTCATTGTCTCCTCGCGTTGAAAGAGCGCTGAAGCTTGCCTAGATAGCGCACGTGCCAGTGATCGCGACCTCACCCTTGAAATCAAAGATCACTGTTACTACTGGGGTGATAATAGGGCGCATAATAACGCGCAAAAGACATAATAAGGCGCATGCGTGTGCCTAGGGCTCTCTAAACGCACATGCTGAATACAACATTCTCCCGCCTCTCGAAAACTCGAACAATAACTTATAAAGAGTTTTAATAAGTAGACACTACATGGCGCTCGGTGTAGTTCATAGTGTTTTACCCACGACGGCGGTCTTCTTTGCCTCGTCGGTCCCCTCAGTTCTAGAAGGTCCCTTGAAACTGAGGCCTCAAGGTTTGACGACTGGGGTGCATCATCGGAATCGTTAGGCGAGTTTCAACAGAGATATTCTACAAGAGTAGCATGCCGAGGGTAAGGTACCAGTCGATTCTGATTCCAGGAGCGACCATCACGTAGCGTGTAAGTGTGAGTAGCAGGCCAAGGGTAAGTCACTAGCCGATTCTGATTCCAGGAGCGACCATCACCTAGCGTGTAAGTGTCTTGGCCACATTGGTCAGTGATTGTGAATAGGCTTGGGTAGCTCACAGCACCCTTAGACACATGTTCTGGCAGCCTGATTTGTACAAGTGGGCCTGAATGTTTTGCCGCTTGGCGAGGGTCGATGTAGGCTTTACTTGCTTCTTGCTTTCGCTTTGCCCAGCTGCGAATGGCCTCCATTGCTGCATGGCATTCCTACCATATCTAGTTTAGTTATGGGATGACGACCGTGTAGGAGAATGGAAGGCTACACTCATGTACTGGCATGCAGCGTGAAAGGGTAAACTCCTATATAGTCGGTGATGGCTTCTTTGAGAGCCTGACGTTCACGCGTGCTGACCTGAACATACTCTTTGAGCACCCGGTTAAATCTTTTACCTGGCCGTTCGCTTGTGGGCGGCAGACCGCCGAATACGTATGGGTGTCGCTGCGTTCCTTGAGAAAAAATTGTCGAAGACCTAGGCTGTAAATTGAGGACCTTGGTCACTCACAATCTCGTCTGGGTATCCTTCCCTGCTGAAAACACTTTGTAGGAAGAAAATAATTGTTGTAGCAGTCACTCTCGCAGCGACAGCCTTGCAAACACGTTCGTGAAAGAACCCACAATATCGACTTCTAGCTTCTGAAATGGTGCCAACGGAAAAGCAACTGGCTGCCATGGTGGTGTCATTGGTTTTGCAGGCTAGTCAACTAATTGGCATACACTACAAGATGCAATAGACCTTTTCCATGACTTTCGACCAGTACCACTTGCCGCCGTCAGTGGCCGGTCGTCGCATTTCCCGACCAGGAGCACGGGCGAGTGCACTTGCGAGCAGAGGCCCCGAATCGGCGGTGCTACCAGCACACGGTTGAGGATGAAACGTCCCGCGGCGCGTCGGGTGGCCGAAGTTTTGGAGAAAGTGGGGGCATCGAGGAGCGACTGTGTATCTGGAACCTGGATGACGGTCGACGATGCGCAGGTACAAAGTCATCGAGGCGCCTGACAAGGGCGTCCAAACGGTTCTCGATGCTCGCGAGCGCCGGGTCTGCAGCGGTGGCCGGTGGCGGTGTGGTAACGCCGTTGAGGCTATGTGCCTGCGAGTAGTCCGCCACTCGGTCAGCCATTTCAGCGAGTGTGTCTAGTGGGACATCTCCTGCAGCTACGAGGACCGGGACCATGCTCTGCGGTAAGCGCTGGAGGAACAACGCACGTAACAGCTTCTCCTCTTGAGGGGCGGAGGGGCCGCCAAGGAGCTGGCGCATGCATCGCAGGAGCTGTGATGGGCGACGGTCACCGAGCTCTGTAGCCGTGATGAGCTGTTGGAGTCTGCTGTGTTTGGACTCAGACTTGTGGGAAATGATAGCTGCCTTCAACGTGTTGTAGGGATGGCTCGGGTGCGGCGACGCTAAAATATCAGCTAAGTCGTCGGCTACGTCCGGAGGTAAGCAGGATACCAAATGCCAGTACCTGGTCTGTTGGCTGGTGATTTGCCGTAGACGGAAGTGCGCCTCAAACTGCAGAAACCATGTGCTGGGGCTGTTGGGCCAAAATGGTGGCAGGTTGACATGTTGAATCGCAGCGACTGCAGCACCGCTAGGTCTGGCGTCTTCTTGGGCGTCATGACCGGTAGGATTGGTGGCAGAGCCGGCAGGATCCATGCGGGATGATCGGGGCTGTGTGTTCTTTATCGGGTCACCATTAACTGTCGGAGCTAACACGGGAAAGATCCAGCCCTGACAGCGTTCAGTTTTCGAACTGATTTTTTTTATTATCGCGCTGCACCCGCCGCACGGCCCAAATGCCAACTTCTTCTTCCTTGACGAGCGGCGCATTGAGGCGCTACAGTGGTTTTGGGACGTTAAACCCCACATATCAATCAATCAATGAATTCGTAAAGTCCGTCGGGTGTGGCAAAGGCAGTTTTTTTCTTGTCATTCTCGTGCATTGGAATTTGCCTATAACTGGAGCACAGGTCAAGGCTCGAAAAATATTCTGCTCTTTGTAAGGGATCTAAGGCATCATCAATGCGAAGCAAGGGATGTTCGTCTTTTCTGGTTACTTTTTTTTAATGTGCGGTAGTCAACGCAAAATCGCACCGAGTCGTCTTTTTTTCGCACGAGAACGACAGGTGACGACCAAAGGCTTGTGGAGGGGCGGATGATGTTTTGCCTGAGCGTATCAGCAACGTGCCTGTCGATGATCTCGCGTTTGCTGTAAAAAACACGGTATGGTCGACGGCGGATAATAGAAGTTCCATCGGTGTGTATGCGATGAGCCACCGCAGAAGTCTGGCTTAGAGCAGTGGAATATACGTCGAAAGAAGATTTATGCTTAGACAACAACGCTGTAGTTCGTCTGCTTGCGGGGGAGTGAGATCCGGGCTGATAGCATTGACGAGAGCCGTGGTAGGTGGAGCATCTGTTGGTATTGAACGTGATTGCACCAGACTGGTATCCGAAGCCACTACAGAGATAGGTTGTGTATCCACGCTGGAAACTACAACAGTGCCCTTGGTAAGCAGAATCGGCTTACTGGTGATATTCAGTACAGCGAGAAAGGCAGTGCCGTTGGAGAAGCGGACAAGACTCGATGAAAGTTCAATCCCTCTGGATAGACTTCGGGCTGATGGAGTGACTAGGACGTCACCGTGGTCAATGGAGTCGGACAAAACCGTGATAACGTGCTCGTGGTTAGGTGGCACAAGGAAGTCATTGGCTGCTCGTAGGCGGTTAGGTGATGATTTCGGGGAGATATCATCTGTCTCACGTATGTATGAGTCGTTGTCGACAAGAGATAGAAGCAGCAGCATCAGAAAGAAAGTCCGATACTAAAATAAGCATAAAAGCACAAGAAGCCAACACGGCACACTGAATATGATGGCGGATCTCATCATCGAAAACTCTAACGGTGCACTGTGCTAATGGCTATATCTGCGAGTCATTTGCGCTACGTAAGACAGTGCCAGTATAAGGTGTGGTAACCTTACGTAGACGAGAACACAAATCCGCATGAATAACAGAAATAGCAGCCCCCGTGTCCACCAATGCTTGAACTGGTACCCCTTCAGCATACACAAATAACAAATTGCCTGGGCCCTCTGGAGGTCTTGGTGTTTGTTCGTGGGATGCAGCTTTCTCTCCAAAAACTGCACCAGCTAGTTTTTCGAGTGGTAGTCGGAAGTAGGTGCAGCCGGTCTCAGAGATGTTGAGCGTAGTAGAGGTGAAGGGGACCGGTGGCGTCCGGGATAGAAGGGGCGAGATGCGGCGAGATGAGAAGTCGGAGAGAAGGAACGTGTCGTAGGGCGGCGCTGGTACTGGTTCCAGGATGGCTCCGAATCTCTTTCGTAAACATCGTAGCCACGGCGTTCGTCCTGCTGGCGCTTGCGGCAAAATCGTGAAATATAACCCCGAATGCCACAATAGTAATATATTGGGTGAGGGGAGCGACAGGGGGCATAGAGTGCTGGAGCTGTCACAGGCGCTGGTACTGGCGCTGGTACTGGCACTGGGACAGGCAAATGTGGTGCAAATGCTGCTACGTTGGACTGCGCAGGAACAGGATACGCGTGCTGAACCAAGGCAGGTAGCATGGTAGCAACTTTTGCATACGTCATGGGTGGCGTTGGTGCCGTCGGAGTGTTTGATGGTAGAGCTCCAGCCATGGATGAGAGCTCCTCTTTGATGATGTCGCACAGGCCAGGAGATGGAGAGTGTGTTGTAATGGGCTTGCTATGTTATCTACCACCGCCTGAGCCATGCGCGTGACGTGCCAACAACTGATCGTCATGTGTTTCCCCGCTCTTTCGTCCTTCCCAACTCCCTCTCCCTTCCTATGCTTTAAATACTGTGTTCACGACGAATAAACGGGTCAGTCCCCAGCGCTGGTCTCGCCTGTCGTTCACGCACTGTGTGTGCGCCGGCTATGCAACAGTGGCGACGAGGATGGGATTGAAACCCGTGACGAAAAAGAACACGGCGAGAAAAACCACGGTACGGCATTTCAAGAACTTGCTACAGAGACGACGGCAGCCATGGCCCAACACCAACTTCCCGAGTATGATGGCGAGAGGGACAACTGGAAAGCGTACGTCATCAAGGCAGAGGCTTATTTCGAGGCAACGGGGGTTACCGACACAGCGAAAAAAAGGGCGTTGCTCGTAGCAGCGTTAAGCACAAGGACTGTGCAGATTCTGACGGGACGAGTTGCTCCGAAGAAACCCAACAGCCTAACCTACGAAGAAGTCGTTGCAGCGCTGGATGAATATTTCGACCCGAAGCGCCACAAGATAACGGAAAGCTTCCGGTTCTTCAGTCGATGTCAGCACGACGGTGAGCCTTTGCAACATTTCCTTGTCGACCTCCGGCGCATTGCAGACAACTGCAATTTTGGCAGCATGCTGGAACGAATGCTCCGTGACCGTATAGTCTGTGGCGTCAGATCAAAAGCCTTGCAAAAACAGCTACTGGCAAAGCCAAGCTTAACCTTGGAAGAGGCCGAAGCGATAGCACTATCAGCCGAAACGGCAGAAGATGACGCAAATAAGATATCGGGTGATGCAGCTACCGTACTGATTGTTGGCGCGCAAAGCGTGTTGACGAACGAGCCTGCGCTAAAATGCTGACGCTGCAGAAATAAGAACCATAACAGCGACGCTTGTGGCTGGGCCAAGAGTAGGTGCTATCGCTGTGGTAGGCCGGGCCATCTTGCGAAAGTGTGTTCGAGCGACGCTCCGAGGAAACATGAAACCGGGCAGACGCACAGCATGCGGGGACAAGCACTGGCGGTGGCGGAAGACCGTGCGGAGGGGAACGTAGACGAAGCCATGCACCTCTGGACTTTGACTTCATCCCGGAAGTGGCAGTTAGAACCCCCAATCTACAGGACATTCACGTGGTGCGGCGTTGACATGCTAATACTGATAGACACGGGGTCGCCCGTCTGCGTTGTGCCACGCGAAATTTATGAAAAGAACCGGGAGAGATGGCCGACATTGAAACCATCTGTCGAGCTTTCATGTTACCTTGGCAAGCTCCCCGTTCTGGGACAATTGGACATGAAAGTAGCCTACAAGGGTGCCGTAGTAGACTGCTCCTTGGTAGTATTAAATTGTCCTGGTCCTTGTCTATGCGGAAGGGACCTAATTTTTCAGTTGAGCAATGCAGGGTCACCTGTCCTTAAGTTGACTGCGGAAGCCGGATCGCCAACGAGTCTCCCGGCCATGGACGACATCTTCAACGAGTTTCAAGACATTTTCCGCGCGGAACTCTGCTGCATCAGCGGTCCCCCTGTGCACCTTCAACTCAAGGAAGGAGCTACACCCTAGTTCTGTAAGGCACGATCCATTCCTTTCGCTCTCCATGATAAGGTTTCTCAAGAACTTGACAGACTCGTAGCAATTGGGGTGTTATCACCGGTAGCGCATGCGGAGTGGGCTACGCCCATTGTGCCCGTCTTAAAAAAAGACGGAACAGTTCGAATTTGCGTCGATTTCAAGATCACGTTAAATCCAGTATGCGAACTGGAGCAGTACCCATTGCCAGTGATTGACGATATGTTTGCATGCCTAGACGGTGGAGAGTACTTCAGCACTCTCGACTTACGTGACGCGTATAATCAAGTACCGCTTGAGGAAGAATCGCAGAAGCTATGCGTAATTAACACACATTGAGGGCTATTTTGCTTCAAGAGGCTGCCTTTTGGCATAGCGTCTGCCCCAGCCATCTTCCAGCGAAAAATCGAAACAGTCCTACAGGGGCCACCAGGCGTACAAGCTTATCTCGATGATGTGTTGGTTGCGGAGTGACAGGGAAGCAGCGAGACCCTGCAAACGGTTTTGCAGCGTTTCCGTCAGCACGGTGTAAAACTCCACCTAGACAAATGCCAATTTAGTCAGCCTTCAGTCACGTACTTAGGGCACCAAATGGACAAAAACGGCCTACACCCCACTGAGAAACATGTGGAAGCAATCGCCCAGGCTCCTAGCCCGACAAATGTGCAGGAACTACGCTCATTTCTGGGCATACTGTCGTATTACTCCAAGTTCCTGCCGAATATGTCATCTTTGCTTGCATCTTTGTACCAGTTGCTTGGCAAAAATGCGCGTTGGGTCTGGGGAGAAGCTCAACAAACAGCCTTTTCCAATGCAAAGCAGTGCCTACTTGCGGCAGGGGTGCTCGTTCACTACGAGCCCGAAAAGCCATTAAAGCTGGAGTGCGATGCTTCGCCGCATGGCATTGGTGCCATGTTGTTTCATACGGATGGAAAAGAGAACCGGCCCATAGGCTTCCGTTCGCGAACGCTGACCACTTCTGAGCGGAATTACTCCCAGCTAGAACGTGAGGCCTTGGCCCTTGTTTTTGGGGTGTCGAAATTTTGTGACTATCTCCTCAAGAGAGATTTTACCTTGGTCACAGATCACCAGCCCCCACTGGGCCTGCTGAAAGCGGAGAAGCTGACGCCAGCGTCGGCCACAGCACGAATACAACGCTGGGCTCTCTACTTTGGTGGATTTCGCTACAAGCTTCAGTATTCGCCCGGTAAGCTGCTACTAAACGCCGACACCCTCAGCCGGCTACCGCTGCAGACTCCAGTTCCACCGTCAAGAAGCAAACCCCCAGAGTATGTTTCCGCTCTAGCAAGTTTCAATGATGGTACTGTGTCTGTCGAAGAACTCCAAGCTCTAACTGCGCGGTACCTCTCACTAGCGAGGGTCGTGGAGTACACCAAGCAAGGCTGGCCAAAACATGTAAAGGACAGAGAGTTGGTGCCATTCTCGGACCGCTGGTTAGAGCTATCCGTAGCTCGTGGGTTGTTATACTGGGGTCATCGAGTTGTTGTTCCCACAAAAGCACGAGAGCGGGTGCTATATATGCTGCATGAGACGCATCAAGGGTCATCGGCAATGAAGGCTGTCGCCAGATCGGCATTCTGGTGGCCGGGACTAGACCGAGAGATAGAACACCTCTCAGCGTCGTGCCACAACTGCGTGCAAAACCTTCCTATGCCAGCCTCTGCTCAACCAGTGAGTGGGCCAGCAGTTAAGGAAAAATGGTCCAGGCTGCACGCCGATTTCGCCGGGCCGATCGCAGGCAGCATGATACTGGTAGTCGTGGATGCTGCAACAAAGTGTATTGAAGCCGTGCCCATGAGGCAGGCAAGAACGTCGTCTACTCTTGCCAGCTTTCGCAGCATTTTTGCCAGATTTGGTGTTCCACGCACAATAGTTACGGACAATGGCACGCAGTTCACTAGTGAAGAATTCGCCACTTTTGGGAAGAACAATAACATCACACACCTCCGTACGGCTGTGTATCACCCCCAGTCTAACGGGCTCGCTGAACGAGCTGTTCGGGCGATCAAGGAAGCTTTAAAGAAGATAAGCGAAGGCACATTAGAAGCGAAATTGGTGAAAATTCTTTTCAACTACAGGAGAACGCCGTGCCACAAGGGAAAATCCCCTTCCGAACTTCTATTCGGCTACTTGATCCGCTCTCGCTTGGACTCATGTTTCCCACCTTTCCCAGGGTCAACCCAGGAGACGGAAGAGTGGGCACTGCCGCCCGACACAGCCGTGTACGCCCGTAACTACGGCCGGGGGGAGAAATGGACACCAGGGAAAGTTCAGTCCACTACAGGGTCACGCATGGTCACCATACAAACGCCCGCTGGGGTGGTTCGACGTCACATAGACCAAGTGCTTTCCAGGCCAAGCCCGGCATCTGCCCAGAGCGGCGCTCAGCGAGATCAAGACGAGGGGAGCCCTCCGGCTGCAGCGGCGCCCACACCGACCGGCAATGAAGGCAAGTTGAACGAGCAGCCTGCACACCAGGTGGCACCTGCTCAACCGCCGCCGCCGCCTATCCAGAATGCGCCGAAATCCCCACAAGTTTTGCGACGCTCTACCCGGGAAAGAAAACATGTACAGAATTTTCAATTCTAAGGAAAGGGAAATGTTGTAATCGGCTTGCTATGTTATCTACCACCGCCTGAGCCAGGCGCGTGACATGCCAACAACTGAGCGTCATTTCTTTCCCCGCTCTTTCTTCCTTCCCAACTCCCTCTTCTTTCCTATGCTTTAAATACTGTGTTCACGACGAATAAACGGGTCAGTCCCCAGCGCTGGTCTTGCCTGTCGTTCATGCACTGTGTGTGCGCCGGCTATGCAACAGAGTGAGGCCGAGGGGCGGGTGCACGTGACAACTCTTGCTCTTGAAATTCCTCGCGAATCAGAGTGCGAATCAGCGCGCGCAAATCCGCATCCGAGGAAAGCCGGCTGTCACTGGCGTCTGGGTAGTCTGGGTGCAATCGAATGGCTTGGAGTTCATCAAGATGCTGACGTGTGGTGATGATGTCCTCAACGGTGGTGGGGTTTTTAACAGCCAGAGCGTTAAACGCGACATGACCTATTCCTTTGATGATGTAGCGAACACGATCAGCTTCTGTCATCGCCGAGTTCACGCGGTGCCGAAGGGCAAGGACGTCTTCAATATACAAAGTGTACGTCTCCCCGGGATGTTGGACACGGCCATCAAGCTTTCGTTTCGACACTTCGGAATGAATGTTCTGTTTCCCAAAAATCTTATGGACTTGCTAAGCAAAAGTAGGCGAATCCGGGAAGCTGCTCTCGTGGTTAAAAAACCATGTTTTCGCGACATCGGACAGATAGAAGGCGACGTGACGAAGTTTTTGAGGTTCGTCCCATTGGTTACAAACACTGGTCATGTCGTATTTTTTCAGCCATACCTCGACGTCGTCACGTGGAAGACCAGAGAAGATGGGTGGGCCGCGCTGCCGGGCGTTGACGATTCACGCAGGAATGGTTTGTTGGACAGGGATGCTGCATGTTCCGGGCAGCGGTTCTTGAATCGTGACAGCGGACGGAGGAAGCAAGCGGTGACCCGAACGAAGCTCGAGGGGAACGTGACGTCGGAGAGCACTTGGGGATCGAAGCAGCCTCCATCACTCTGTAAGACAGCAGCAGCATTGGAGTCTCGACAGCGCTTATTATGCTGAATCGTCTGATCAACGCTTCGAACAAAGGCGACGTTTTTTTGTGATGATGATTATATACAGATGAAGAAGATGAAAGTCAAATGCTGTAAATATTGTGCTTACAATATATTTACATGCAGGTGCATTTGTACGCTATTCAACAAGCGGTGGCATGTTCTTTTTGTTTTGTGCTCACACAGTGCCAACAAACAACGGGCGAAGAAAAAGTCAGTTCTTTCGGCGTATCTACTTTTTCCATATTGCCACGCGCACCTGAGGGGCGTTGTTGGATTGCTTGGAAAAGGTCACCATAAAGTATGGTGAAGTAATTTATTACTTAGCCACTTGAGGAGCTTTCTAACTTGACCAACTTTTTTATGAAGACCTGAATATAAAGTTAAGATTTATTTGGTTAATTCTGAGCATTACCTTCGCAACAGGAGTACATCACCACTGTCCGCAACAATTATTATTCATCTTTCACAGTGCCAGTAGGTCCGTTCAAGGTACGTGATGAAAACATGTTTGCTGGAGTACGTCATATATGACATGTCGCTCAAGTGTCTGTCTCCGCATTATTGACGAATCCAGCTGTCTTTTGTAAACTTTTTGCTGGCAAGTTTTTTCATTTTATTTTGTTCTTTTTAAAACTGGTGGCCTCAGACAAGCTTATTACGACTCTGCTCACCACTTATATAGCGTTGTTACACGCGGCGCCTGGGCCGACGGGGGAGAGTGGCGTTCTTTGTTCGTCCAACAAGTCACCGAAGGGCTGCTAGCCGTGTTTTGTCCATCTTAGCCGGGAAGTGAGGTGGCATTCTGACACCATAAGACGTTCGACGTGATGACCACAGTGGTTTCTTGGTGTCACAGGTGCAGTGTGGTGGCCACGCCTCAATCAAAGACGTTGACGTGAGCGAGTGTGAGTGGCACTGTCAGAAATAGTGTGTGTCCCCCGTGATTCAACAGCGCATTCTGGACCCATTCCTTGATTTAGTCAAAACGCACACTTTATAATGAGCCACTCCGCTCATTCGCAAGAGATCTCTCGCCCTGTCAATACAGAATGTAATAAATCCTTTGTTAAGTTTGCCATCCTACTCCTGAGTGCACATGTGTTTTCTTTTCCATCTCTCTACACCCCCTTTCTTGCCCCTAATTCTCCACCGCCAGTTCTGGGCAGCAAACCGGATGCCAAGATCTGGTTAATCCCCCAGCCTTCCTTTCTCTCTCTTGCCATCTTACTGTCTTGGCATCTTCATCCCGGATATCTGATGCCTGAATTAAAAGGAATCAAATAATTTCTGCACCATGTTGAGACGCTGCATATAAGGGGTCATCCTCGAAAATTATCAACTTTAACACCACGGATAGGTGATGATATACCCTGAGTAGGTTCGAGCATGTATTATGCCTCGACGCTTCTAATCTTCATTAAACTTCTCCCTTTCGATTTCATCCTTCGGGGCTTCGTGTAGTTCTTCACCTAACGCGCTGCATTCGTGCTGCATTGCTACCATTTCATTTCTTCTGTGTATACGCCCTGTTTCGGGCACGATCATAGGCTGCCATCTTGGTCTGATTATGATGCCGTTTTGCATCCATACGAATATTCGAATAGTGCAACGGTGAACTCGCATGCATCAACACGATGGGCCAGTACATTCAACGTTGTATGACCAAAATCATTGCTAATTACGACATAGAAAACCAGCAAAACTTGATTTTACACCTAAGATGGCGGCGTCTATGCATTACTGTAACTGTTACATTTTTTGTGAATTGGTCCAATATGTCTTTTAATGCAGCGGCCGCCGAACTTGTGCCGCTGTTCATAGTGGTACTCTCGGTCTGTGAAGCTGGATGAAGATAACTAAGAAGCCTGTTTTTTACTGGCTACATAAATGGGAAACGAAGCTATAAATCAAGATGAAAAAGAAAAAGACAAATCTGTGAAAATTTGGTACTGGTGCATAAATGGCGCGCCGATGAAAAACGTCGGCGGCGGCGGCGGCGCGCCGATCAGTTCGCGTCGGCGGCGACGGCGTGGCGTAAACTCTCGGTGGTGGCGCGCCGACCAGTCGGTACACACCTCTAGATAGAGGTTTGCACCGAGGCGGGTTTAACCGGCGGCGGCGTGGAGGTCGTTCCGAGTCAAGAAGGATTTTAAAATATTGCTGGATTGAGAATCATCGCCTAGGAGTGATGTCCTGCCTCTGGCAAGGTGACGGCTGATGCGGCCACCTTACTAGGGGCATAATAAAGAATCACCATTCAGCAATTACGAACAGAGCGTTTTTCTCGCACACCCAACCAGTGTATTGTGGAAACTTTTTCGGGTCACATAGTGTTCCAAGTGCGTCTTAGTGTTACTAGTTTTCCTTAGAGAGCCTCTGGTTGAAGGCAAAGTTCTTGGGAAAGTCAGTCACTAATACTCGTTTCTGTGTGTTATTTCGTCGGGAACAACTATCTCTAGTATGGAACTAACGTAGAATATATACTAATATAATAAAGCCACTTGATCTCTACGTGGGTGCTATCGGTGTTCTAGCATGTTCCCGACACTAATATTAACATGTTACGACACGAACACTAACATGTTCCCGACATTTTAGCTACAGTGTACTAGAAGGGTGCAGTGGAGTGAACGAGGCAGCCGCGCCGCATCTCGGCTAATTCTCCGGCGGGTGACAGTAGCAGCGGCGCAGCAGTTCCATGGTACTGGAGACCACAGAAGCGTCTGCATAGGGAGCGCACGCGCCCGAGCCTGCGAAAGTGTGCGATTGCTTGTTTTTAGCGCGTTTAATGCGTTTCTGAGCCTTTATCAGTGGACGCATCTGCTACGCGCCATGTAGAACGAGTGATCTTGCAGGCACACCGGAATTGTGTCGATACATTCACTCTTTGAACAGCCTGCTGACCCAGAAAAAAAGTATCAATCAGAATTTGCACGGATCCGCCTATCTTCTTACTCAATCAGCGCTTTGAGCTGCGTTACATCATAAGTGGCTACTGGCGAACTACAAAAAAAGAAGGAGAAGTATCAAAACTGCGAATAAAAAGTACGCTCGTTTTGTAGGCAGTCCCCGCGATATGCAGAGCACAGTGTTCCTCGTATGAGCCTACATGCGCTCGATTGTTTCACAAATACCCGAGTATAAGTGTCGTTGTCACAGCAATTATCGGTGACGACTCTGTTTTATCATGCCATTTTTGCGGAAGATAATATTTATTGCCTTCTAAAAGGCTTATTACGTGTTAAACTTATTAAAAACACACCGACATATTAGAAAGTGCCAATAGTATATAAAGCCTGTCTGTTAATCTGCGTGTATTCATTGTAACCAGTTCCATTTCCTATCGACAGCTTAAATTGTGCTGCTTTCCAAATATTCTATTGGCGTAATGTCATTGCAAGCGAACAAATGTATTGCGGTGTTTTGTACTATACGCGTAGTTCTATTATAAGTGGCAAAAGTGTAGGCAAGCAGCTGGAGACCCTGCGCGCGCCTGTAGGGTCTCCAGCCAAGAGGAATAGTGGGCCGCTCTACTCAAAAGTCTGAAAGAGGAAGATAAACTTCGGGCTGTCCAGAGAGCCCACGACCTGGTCGTCAAGTTCCACCTCCCGGTCCCGTCGTGGACGCGGCCGTCGTGGACGAGCCCCCTTAAGGGGACTTGTCTTCTCAGGACAAAATAAAGTTCACTAAAGTTCAGTTCAGCCAATGGTGCAGCTTGTTTTTAGAAATATACCTTCCTTGTATATCTATACAGTACACACACATACACACACGCATATATATATATATATATATATATATATATATATATATATAAGGGAAAAAAGTGTGTACCTAAGGGCTCATTTTTCCGTGTTTTGACACAATATTAATGAGATCTAAACGACAATAATGCCAAGGAATCTATTGGGGAAGTTATTAGAACAAATGGAATGTAAATAAGAAGAAAGAAAAGAGGGTGAAAAAATAACCAGCCATGAGCAAAAATCGAACCTACGACCTTCGTATAACGCGTTCGATGCTATATATACGCTGATATATATATATATATATATATATATATATATATATATATATATATTAGATGATCAGATGAAGGCCGGACCCGCGGCCGAAACGTCAATAAAAGTACTTCGTACGTGCGTCTTCTTCCCTATACGAATAATATTACCCGGACCCAGCATAACTTTTGTTTTTGGTATATATATATATATATATATATATATATATGCAATGGCCCTTAGGACAGCTAGCGGTGCATTTCTCGCCTGACTACGTTAGACTTGAACTAGTTTTGAGACCTCATACCGCCGCAAAGGTGAAATCTACAGTTTGCAGTTGTAGAGACAGGCCATATTCAGCTTCGCCAACTGTAAACTATTGGCGCAGGGCTACCTCGAATTTTTTTTTTGGGGGGGGGGGGAGGGGTGTGAAGCAGAACGCCTACTTTTGGCAATTGAGGATCGCTGTGATTGCGCGTTAATATTTTAGTATACCCTGAAAAGTTAAATTACGAAAACATTTCATGGTGTAGGGTGTACAGAATTCCTTCCTCTCCCCTCTTATCGCTTTCTGGTTCTGCATGCGTGTGACACAGTATTTGTTTTTTAATATCACAGCTTTTTGAGCGCAGCTAACTACCAGTAAATCGGTTCAGTTATTCTGAATATTGTAGACGCCCAACTAATGAAGGAAGACTGAAGAGAAAAGAAATAATTATAATACACTTCTATTCTGAATTATTTTCGATCTCTCACAAGGGCTTTTATGGAGCTCAAATTCAGTAGATTAGCGTCTCATACTTCAAGGGCTATGGCGTTATGTGTAAGACATGAATGATGGGCAGGTACGAAGAAATCTGCATCAGGAAAGCGCGACGGAGAAGCCGCAGCGCATAGCAGTTCCTGCACGAGGCACGCGGCTCTCTCAGTATTATTCGACTGCAGCGCCGCCGCTGCGGACAACGCGGAAGGGATCAGGCGGCGAGGCGCAGTCACGCCACTCAACACTTCAGTGCATGGAGAAAGAAAAAACAGTTTCTTTCATCCGTGCTTCAGGGGCAAAAGCTGGCTTCACTTCTGCTAGCAAGGCATTGCGGGAGCTTCCACTCCAGCATTTTTTTTTAATCCTCCTTGTTTCGAGTTGAGGTGACGCCGGAGAGTCGGCGCGCCGCCGCCGACGTGTTCATGTCATTAGGCGTGCCATTTAAATAGTATTCTTTTGTTCAGCTAACCTAACTTTATTTTGCACCTTAAATTCTCTCACCACTGTGGCCTTCATTCTGTCCACTTCGCAAACGCATCAAAATTGGTTCACCTGTCATTTCGAGTTAAGTAAGTGGACTAAATATAAAAAAAACTTGTCAAGTGCTCCTAATAGTATTCAATTAGATTTAAACGTGAAGTTTAAGATATTGTTGAGATCACTGTATTTCAGTGAATCTCGGTCAGTGACAGCGCTGATGGCGGTAGTAAGATGGTAAGTTGGGCCATTTGGTTAGGATCCATCGTGAACTTACACACAGCGCAACACCAGAAAAAATACAGGACAGGGAAAGAGCAAAATAGAAAAGACGGCGCTGACTCACAACTGTTGTTTATTGGGGAAAAAACGGGGTGAAAAGTGTATCTATAGGTATATATAGGTACTGCGTTAGTGAACCATCCGTCACACTGCATGAAAAAGAATTAAGTTATTTAGGCCAAGCTTGTTTATTGCCATGAGTGTGATAACGCTACCTCGGTGCACCTCGTATTCTGCGCATGTTGTGATGTAGGCTGCCAGTACGTATATACACATTTTTCACCCGTTTTTTTTTCCAATAAACAACAGTTGTGAGTCAGCGCCGTCTTTTTTTTCTCTTTTGCTCCTTCCCTGTCCTGTATTTTTTCTGATGTTGCGCTGTGTGCAAGTTCACGATGGATCCGATGGCGGTGTTTGACGAGGACGGTCGACATATTCTGGCTGACGAGAATTCGTAATATGCGGGGCGGGCTTAGAACAATGATGAAAGGTGTGCAGAGTTGGTACTGGAATATTCATGATTATGACTGTGCAAGTCAGTCAAAGAACAAAGGCAGTTCAAATGTGAAGGGTGGGAGTCAGAACTGGGGACGGGCAGGGAAGAAGCGCAATGTGTATGGAAGATAAAACTAAGGAAGGGCTAGCTGTTTATGGAATATTTACAAAAAAAATCGAGTTCACAAACTGGACCACACGCATGGCCTTTAATGAACATAGAAAAGTAAAATGACAATTATTATACTAAATCATCTATCAAACAGACACGATCCCCATTGTTTGAGCAAGATCAAGAATATTGGACAAAATGGTGATAACCATAAATTAAGTCTTTATGAACTGTGAAGCGACGCACAGAAGATGAATGTGGACAAAACAATGAAGCGTAAGTTTGTACTTTCGACGTGCTTTGTCCTGCACACCATGCAATGCTCCACACCGTGCTAGCAAACCAAGTAATCTGCCTTTCTTTCGCCAGTTTTTATCTCGGACTTAATTCAATTAGCTATACATGCAGATTCATCACAAACGTGTTTCTTCACAAAAAAAGGTGATCTCGAACTTCTGAGTACTTATAGGCCCATTTGTATTCCTCCATTTTCAGCAAAATAATCGAGCGTCTTATGCATACAAGAATAATATCCTACCTGAAAAAGTTTAATCTGTTGACATCTAAACAGTACGGCTTTCGGCCTTGCTATTCCACTGCTGAGCTTCCGCTTCTAACCCTCACCGATAAAATAAAAGGGGCAATGGACCAAGGCTTCGTAGTTGGTGGCATATTCATAGATTTACCGAAAGCCTTTGACACAATTAATCACAAAATTCTGACACATAAACTTGAATCGTATGGCATAACTGGCCCTGCACTTCAATTTATACCTAGTTATCTGTGCAATTGCACTCAAGTTGGTCAGATTGACGGTAACGTTTCAGCAGCTAAGAAAGTAAGTCAAGGTGTTTCTCAGGGCTCGATCCTTGGCCCGCTGCTCTTTTTGCTGTTTAATAATGATCTACCTAATGTTTTGACCGCTACAGACTGTATTTTATATGCAGATGACATGACTATTCTTACTTATGCTAAATATGTCGATGAGCTGAAACGAAACATTAACTTGGATCTACAAAATATAAGTTCCTGGTGTCGAATGAATATGTTAAGAGTTAATCCATAAAAAAACTGTTTTTATGGTTTTTCATTCCTTCCCGACTGTTCTTTCAAAATCTATATCTGTCTGTCTGCATGATAATTAGATTCCCATGTCCGACTGTACAACGTTTGTCGGTGTAGTTCTTGACCGGCATATGAAATTCAATCTTCATGCGCAGTCACTCATTCGGAAGATAACCTTTGGAATACGCGCCATAATCAAAACTCGTTGATATTTTCAGCCACACATAATCCACTCTCTTTATCACGCACATATTCATAGCCATTAATCTTATTGCATATCAGCCTGGGGTAACACATATTTGACCCACCTCAACCAACTACAACGCCTACAGAATGAAGCACTTTGACTCATGACTTTCAGCCATTTCCTAACCAATGCAACGCCACTTTATCAGAATTTAAATATACATCCTCTCTATCACCTCTTTCAGCTGACGTTTTCAGTTGTCATGTATAAGCTTTTTCGCGGTAATGTGCATATAGATGGCATTGTCGTGGAGAGCCTTGTAAAGAATACTATTACTAGGTTTTCTGAGCTTGATAACCACCTTCTGCCTAAAGTTCAGTTTCAGTTTCAGTTTCAGTTTATTCATTCATTCAAAATGAATGATTTCAACGAAAAACAGGAAATCTTAGCTAATGTAAAACAGCTAAAAGGCAGCTCAATGTTTGTCCAGAATGACTACTCCGCATTAACATTAAGAAAACGAAAACTACTGCGGGAAAATGCTAAAAGTGAAAAGCAACTTGGGAAGAAGGTCTCGCTTATTCACGACAGACTAAGAATAGATAAAGAATACTTTTATTGGGACGAAACGCTGAACAAACGTATTAAAGCAACAAAAACCGCACAGGCCACGCATGTAAATGGTCAGCGCGATAATACATCGACGTTATCTTGCGACTGACATGATGCCTTTAAGAGCCCTAAACAAGTCCGAATATTGAATGTAAACGCCTGCAGTGTGAAAAACAAAACTGAATTCTTAGAAATTTTGTTGCTACAGTATGATCCTCATGTAGCTGTCTTAACAGAAACCTGGCTGAATGAGGAGATATGTGACCATGACATATTCCGCCCTTCCTAAACAGTATTTCGTAAAGATCGCAGGCTAGGGGCGGAGGCGTGGCTATCTTAGTTAAAGATAGTGTTCAGGCGGTTTTATTAGATGACGTAGTAGGTATCAAAAGCCTGCGTGTTAAAATCTCTATCTGGGGTCAGAGTTTCATGTTGTACGCACTTTATAGACCTCCAGATGCCCCAACGGATGTATTAGAGACGCTGAATAATGAAATGTCAATGCACGAAAATAAGAAAATTGTTCGCGGTGATTTTAACCTGCCGGGAGTAGATTGGCAAGGCACTGCTGCCAGTAGCTCATATAATAAACACGTTAGCATTATGCTCAATATTATGCTAAGGTATAATTTATTGCAGGTAGTTCATGAACCAACTCGTGTAGATATTTCATCTAGCTCTGTGTTAGACCTGGCGTTCATCAGTCGCGATTTTTCTGATTGCACTGTAGAAGTGGAGCCAGGGCTCTCTGATCACCATCTAGTAAGTATATTATTACTGCTTCAACCACTTAAAAAGTATAAACACGTCCCTGCACGTTCTTTTAAGGACTTTTCTCCTTCCAATGACCCAAGCATTATCGATTACTTACAAAACTGTTTCATTGATTTCAAGGACAACAATGCTCAATTACTTTGGAACAAGTTCAAAGACATGTGTCACTAATTCCTGGATAATTTCGTCCCTAATAAACTGAAGAAAGTTAAAAAGGAAACACCTTGGAGGAATCGGAAAATCATTCAACTAAAACGCACGATAAAGAGATATAAAAAGAAACTTGTGTAAATGACAAAATAAAGCATATGCAAGATCACCTCGCTAGTGCACTTGGCGCAGCAAAAGATTACTATTTCGAAATATCACTTCCTAACTTCATGAAAAATGAGCCTAATAAGTTTTGGCACTACATAAAACATAGCAAGAAACCAGTTACTCAAATATCAGTTGACGGGAAGCCAGTTACAGATAAGTGTGAGATTGCTCAACACTTCAACAACTATTTTCAAAGTGTATTCTCTAGCGCAACTGTATGCGCGTGTGACGGCACATTATCCAAACAATTAGATACGAGTTTTGTATCGTATGCTGGGGTATTTAATATGCTTCTTAACTTGAAAACTAAGAGTTCTTCTGGTCCCGACGAAATCCCTAACATATTTCTCAAGCGATATGCCGAGCTTCTTGCAAACTTTCTTGTAATTTTCTTTCGTGTCTCAGTCATCACTGCACAACTTCCTATTGACTGGAAAACAGCCCGGGTTGTTCCTGTGTTCAAGAAAGGTGACAGGACACTTATACAAAATTATCGTCCTATTTCACTGACATCCCAATGCTGCAAACTTGTGGAACATATTATAGCCAAGGGTGTTCGTGAATTTCTAGAAAATAATGCTGCACTAACAGAACATCAGCATGGCTTTCGAAAAGGATATTCAACGATAACCCAACTAATAACAGTAGTTCACTCGTTCGCTTCATCTCTTGATTCTAATGGCCAAGTAGATGTAATATTTCTTGATTTTATCAAAGCTTTTGATAAGGTTCCACACAATAAACTAATCATAAAGCTTAGAATTCTTGGCGTCCCTGAACACTTCATCAGATGGATTTATGCTTACCTGACTAACAGCAAGCAATATATTGACATTGGAGGTGAACGTTCTGAAAGTTTGGCAGTCACTTCAGGGGTGCCACAAGGCAGTGTCCTAGGCCCCCTGCTTTTCTTGGTTTATATTAATGATATTGTTAGCGTAGTAAGCCCTGGTGTTCAAATTCGATTATTTGCCGACGACTGTGTATTATTCAAAGAAATTTTTCATCTTGATGGTCAGGTTGAGTTAAATAGCAATTTAAATAACGTATTGCAGTGGTGCGAAAAATAGGGCATGGTTTTGAACGCCGATAAAACCGTACTGCTCCCTATACACGTAAAAAAGCACCCCTGTCTTTTACTTACCAGCTTGGTTCTTCGCCACTCAGGCAAGTCGATAGCTATAAATACTTAGGTGTTACAATAACAACTACCTTATCCTAGAATAAACATATAAATATTATTCCTCCTCTGCATTCCGAAAACTTTGCTTTGTAAAACATAAGCTCCAGAATGCCCCAAGCAATGTTACATTACTGGCCTATTATTCTTCAATAAGACCTAAATTAGAATACGCGAGTGCAGTATGGGACCAATACACTCAAACTAACATCAAGTGCCTGAAAAGAATACAAAGGAAAGCCGTCCGCTTCATTTTTAACAAGTTCTCATGAGTCGACTCTCCTTCTGAAATAATGAAGGCCAATGACATTTCCCTTCTTAGCACACGTCGAAAACACATAAGAATTGACCTTCTTTCTCTTCATCTGAACCACAAACTTGCGATTGACCCATCGCCGTACCTGAGATCGTTATCAATCAGACCCACAAGGCATCATCACGCCAAATCTCTAACACCCTATTTTTGCAGGACAGACGCTTATAAGTTCTCATATTTTCCACGCACAGTCTCAGATTGGAACGGAACAACTCGGGCATCCTCAGAGAATCTATTTCTCTTTCGCTCTGAATAGCATTGTCCTGAAAATTGAGGTTTTCAATCTTTTATTACAGCGTTTTTCTTTTCTTTTCGTTTTCTTTTTCATCTTGTATGTGCTGTACTTATTGTATACTTATGTATTCATTACTTTCTTGGCTTGAACAGTGAAAAAAATTGTGTTTATTGTTTTGTTTTGTATTTATTATGTATTTATATTTACTTTATTCGCACGACATATGAAGTATGAATTTGTGGTGTTTTTTTTTTCTTTTGTCTGGTGCATGCGTTATTATGAAATAATTTGCTATGTCGCTCCTCACCCCAAACAATCTTTATGCCACTTATTGTTTCGACTATGTCCCCTTCTAACTGCCCACCTGCTTGGACCTAAAGGTCTGCAGTATGTAATAAATAATAAAAGAATACAAAATTCGTAGAATGTAGTATGCATACGAGGGTCCCAAAGTCAAGCGACTGCAGTTGGACCCTCGGTTAACAATAACAATAAAATTATTAATTATAACAGCACGTAAAATACGCAACACAAGTCAAAAGTAAACAGTGAGCTTACATAAAATAACATCAAGTAAACAAAAAAGGCAGTCAGAATGCGACACAAGAACACAAAGTAATAAGTTATACAAGTAAAACATAATCACGCCATAAAGCAATAACCTAAATTTGCAAAGACTTACCAATTTTATGCCCGGATAAATAAGAACCGTTAAGTAATCATCGTTGTCAACCTATTTATGCAAGATGAAGTTTTTAAGTTCACGTTTGAATGCATGAAAAGATGATGATTATGTTAATGTATAGGGCATGTTATTCCACAATTTATTGACCGCGAAGGTGGACGTCATTTTGTCATAATTGGTGTTACATTTAGGTAAAAAGAAGTTGTGACTGTGGGCGAATCTAGTGCTATTGGTGTTAGTGAGTAAACTAGCATCGATTAAATCAAATACAAGCTGTTTGTTGAGTTGTTTATATACCAATATGATTAAGTGAAAATTAAATAAGCCAGACACAGTAAGAATACAGTTAGCCTGAAGGAGTGGGGTAGCATTAGAATAAAATGAACTGTTGGTAATAATGCGAATGGCCTGATTCTGAATGTGCTGTACAGATGAAATATGAGTGTTATATGTATTTCCCCATGATGTTCGACCCTTCACTACAACTCCGGCCTCCACCCGGCCTACATCGACGTGCAGCTTCGCTTCTCTATCGCCTTTGGCTGGGAGTTGCTTTCACGAAAGCGTACACCACGTTAATCGGAATTGCTGACAGTGCGGCGTGCGATGTTTGCGGCACCGACGAAAATATCGAACACCTGCTGTGCCATTGTCTTCGATTTGCCTCAGATAGACAAGTACTTGCCAACGCAATGCTGCGACTGGATGATCGGCCTCTTTCCGTGCAGGTGCTATTACAGCAACGTCCACATGCCTCGACAGCCCACAAGGCAGTAAAAGACCTGCTGTGTTTCCTGAGAAAGACAGGCTTGTGTGAACGCCTCTGACATGCGATAGAGTTCTACACGCTGCAGTGAAATTACTGTCAGTCTCTCCCCCACCCCTTTTTTTTCTTTTCCCTCTCTTCTCTCTTTCTCGTCTTTCTTGTCCCCTTCCCTAATCCTCCGGTGTAGGGTAGCCAACCGGATGTCTTCCTGGTTAATCTCCCTGCCTTCTCCCTTTTTGTTGCTTCCTTCCTTCCTTCCTCCCCATGATGTAATGCCATAGGTGATGTGACTATGTATGAAGGCAAAGTATAAAGAAAATAAGGCTTCAAGTGAAAAAAAAGGACGAGATTTGACGAGTGATCTTATACCAAATGATGTTTTTTGTTTGACGTAAAGAATATGATTGATGAACTTTAAATGAGGGTCTAATTTTACGCCCACAATAAACACACAGTTAGACGCAGGAATGAAATGATTGTCAATGAACACTTGTGGAATGAAAGGTACCATTTTTTGTGATGTTTAAAAAACCATGAACTGAGTTTTGAAGGGGTTTAAAATTAAGTTGTTTAAGCGACACCATTCAACGACATTAGTCAGTTCTTTGTTCAACATATTGATCAGAGTAGGTAATGATTTACGCGAGATGGAAGTGGTCATATCATCAACGTAAAAAATAACTTTAGAATCTTCAAGGCAGTCAAGCAAATCAATAATATAGATGCGAAACAGTAAGGGCCCAAGAATAGAACCCTGTGGGACCCCTTGATTAATTATTTTACCATTAGAATTAACGCCCCCAATGCAGACTGATTGTTCACGATCAAGAAGGTAGTTTTTTATGAAGGTCAAAAATGGGCCAGTGATACCCAATGACTATAATTTGCTAAATAAAATATTATGACTAATGGTATCAAAGGCTTTCGTGAAATCAAGAAATACAGACCCAGTGAAATTACCGTTGTCGATGGACGTTTTCAAGAAATCGGTTAATGATAGCAATGCTGAATTCGTAGAACAACCAGCTCGGAAACCTAATTGACAAGGCTTTAGCAGCCTAAATTTATTGAGGTACTTGTTAATACGTTTCAGAAATATTTTTTTTCAATAGGTTTGCTGATGGAAGACAAAATAGAAATAGGGCGGTAGTTACGGACATCTATCGTATCACCTTTTTTGCGTACTGGGATTAACTTGGCTTTTTTCAGTGTGCTCGGAAATATACCTTGTTTGAAAATGACGTTAATTATATTGCTTAAGACTTCTGAGATGTCTGGAGCAGCAAGTTTTAAATGAAACGCTGATACATTGTCTAGTCCAGCGCTACAGTTTTTTAGACTCAGGATTGTAGAATAGACTTCGTCAATGGTAACAGGAAATAGAAAGAATGAATTGATACAGCGGGTAAAGGTGTACGAGGATACTTTGGGCCTATCATTGTATATTTCATAAAAGTAATCACTTAATGACTCGGATATGTCAGAGGACTCAGTACAGATTTGCAGTTTATACCTAATTTTATCAATTACATTACTAACCTGAGGTCTGTTTAAAAAGTCATTGAAAAATTTCCATTTTTTCTTTGGGTCATTTCTTGCTTTACAGAATTATTTTTCATAATAAAGTCGTTTTGACTGTTTCAGCAGTTTATTCAACATCTTACTATATTTTTTATACCTAAGTCTCAAATTCACATTAAATGTCTGTTTTTTTTTGTTTTCCTGTAGAGATTATCTTTTTTCGGCATACTAGTTAACAAGCCTTGAGTTAACCAGGAATTACGTTGAAACCTATATATTTTCTTGCATTTAACAGTTTTAGTGTTTGCATGCACAGCTGTGAGAAATAAGGAGCGGAAGTTACCTAGTGTTTCTTCAGGAGTTTCTAAGCTGTTAATGGAAGACCACTCAGAGCCTTGAATTGTCTTGATAAAGTTTTCCTGATCGAAGGTTGACGTGATATGGCACGTGTTAAGGAGAGGTAGATTTACGGCGAAAGTTACAAAGACAGGATGATGAGAGACAGTTCGCACAAACTACGTCAAGTTCACTACCACATTTACGGGAATCAAGCTGTGAAAGTCCCTTCCTTACGTAAAAAAATTCATCAAATGCAGAACATGCATTCAAAAAACAAGTACACAAATATTTTTGCAACAGTTGCCTTCATCTTAGCAACTGTTTTTTTAATGTAGCGATAACAATTGCAACATGTCATACTTACGTTTTGTATTATAACTTGCACTTGTTTGTTCTTCAAAGTTTTCTCTTTTTTTGCCCCACTAAACATAATTTTTCTACTTTCGTTTTTTTGCACTGTGCTTTTTTTTTTCTTACTGTAGATATCGTAACAGCTGAATGTTGTATATTTTGTTTCTTCTCCCGTTAACATCATGTATGAGAGCCCTCCTGACAGTCTCTAACTTTGGGGCTTCTTGTGTGTATTACCAATACTGTACGCACTTTTCTGTAAACTGACATCGTTGTTGAATAAACTTGAAAACTTGAAAAGGAACACCACATATGTAGCTTGCTCGGTCAGTTGGTTTATAATATTTTCGAAGAACAAACTAAGGAGCTCAACCTGACAGGAAATCGAGTGAAATGTTTGTGGCGGAGAGTCCCCAAACCCATGTACTAGAAGCGCATTCATGAAAAATAGGCTGAGACATTCCACAGCTGCACACCCAACACTACAAAGGCTAGAAGCGTGTCAAAATGGTACAAACAGCAAACTTTTATGAGCAATGCCACGCGCTCCCGCTATCTAGCAACGCGAATCCTCTGTATAGTTGTTAGGACAACTGAAGGATCACTTATCCATGCATTGTACTTCGCTTTTTTTTTAAGGCTTCAAAATTTTCACGTTCAATCTATTTCTTTCGTTTCCGATGACACTGATATATTGGAGACGCAGAGACTAGCGAAGAGGTAAGTTTTGTGCCTGAAGGATGTACACACTGTCTATGTCACTAGGCCTCGTCCAGTTATATCTATGTATACACGGCTGCATGACAAATGAATTTATTTTCAAATCATTGAAAGACATTGGCAAAGAGGAAAAAATTGAACGCGAAACACCCGAAGCCTTTGAAATAAAAACACGTGAAGTGTCGTGTGTGAGTGACCCCTCAGCTTTTCTCACAGATAAAGAACTCGCGGTATAGATAACGGCTATACTTGGCATTGACATTTTGGTGTTCCATGAAAATCGGCTGCTTCATACAACCTTGAAACATTTGTTGGAAAAAAATGCACGGTTAATTGTGCAACTGTGGTTTATATAGCCTTTTCAAGCATGTGCTTCTGGTTAATTTTTGTAGGCACTTTCTTTAATAACGTTTAGTTTTAAGTCCAGCACTTGTCTTTACTAGTTCCTACGCTGCATTCGTGTTTTTCGTTGGTTTCTTCTTACGTGGATAGGTAAATATTATCCCTATTATCGTCATGGGGGCATAGCAACCACTCTTACATTCTTCCTCATTCTCCCATATTTCACCATCGTGAACGCACATAAAAGGTCTTCATCAACGCGTGGCGTAAACGACAGATATGTTCCGATTAAAGGTCATAAACTCAATGATGAGTTTCCCAGAGGAATTGAAAGACTCTGATTCAGGCGTGAGTTACAGTCTGAGAGAGTCTGGCTGAGTTATACTTAAGCTACAGAATTTATTTTCCTAAATGTAAACCTGTCTAATTGCCCACACCCTTGGAACTCGTTCCAGTGAAGGTCTTCGATAAAACCAACTCGATCATATTTTCGAATAAATATGATAACCTTAACTTGAAGGCATGGAATGAATGGCGACACAAATGCACCTCTGAGATGAGGTATCAAGATTAAAATGCTAACGTGACTAAGAAGTTAATGTATACTGTCTACTTCCAAGGTGCACAGCTATTTGTGAATTCGTTTCCAATGTATTTGGTCACAGAGCTAATGCCGTTCGCGCCGGCGTGATTTCAAAATCTGAAGTTAGAATTGCCAACCAGACGTTAGGAGTTCTCCCTAAAAAACCCTTAATTTTGGTGATGTTATAGTGATTTCATGATTATCACTGGCTTCAAACATAATGCTAATTGGTAATACGTTTATGGAGTACACCATTCGCAAACTATGACAAAGTGTAATGCAAGTTACAAAACTCGTATGATATTTTCTCAGAGCAAAACGCTTATCAGATTGCGATAATAACGAAAGCAAAAACTGAATAATTGTCCGTTACTTCATTATTATTTATTTACTGTAATTTACAATTGTTCGAAATAAATGAACATGGTTTTAAAAAGGCATGAAAGTGGGTTGAGCAGTATGTTCTAGCACATATGCAACTCCTGGGAATTTCATTATGCAACATCGTGAACTACATTGAGTTTGATCTACAGTTATGTACAAAACCAAAAAAAGAATAAGCACTGTATTCCACCTTCATAAATCATGCGGCTTCCAAGAAGACTGAGCAGCACGATTCGCGAGCATCGAGCGCCCTTTCCCTCTCTCCTGCATTGAACTTATTGTCCTCAGACGCCGCTTCCGTTTTTGCATGAATGAGTGTGGCGATTGGAAAATTATAGAGCGCAAAACAAAATATTCACAAGAACGAGAGTGACTGGACTTGCGCTTGTCAATGCCCTTTCAATGTAGTGTTTTGCGCTAAAGAAGTTAACATCTCGAGAAATTTCAAGTTTTGTAAATGTAGTGACAACACATGCTATCAGCTGCTATATCATTTCCTGCCATGTGATAAGTTGAAAGCTTTCCGAGTGGATTCCAAGGACGAAGGGGGCAGGAATGAACACACCGCTCCTGCCCTGCGTGACGCTTAGTCACTGGCAAGAACAATTTCCTTCAAACTGTAATGCTGTCGGAATTTCGTGACATTTTGCCCGCCCGCCTGTAGTTCAGGGCTCCCTATGGACACAGTATAGCAGCGCCCATTTTTTGTATATTTTTTAGTTCCTTTCCATTCTCCTTCCATTTATAGTCAGGTTTGACACGCGGAAGCAATTTCGGCGGTTACTCGTCCGTCATTGTGTTCGTCCAGTCCATTCTGCGAAAAGCTTGATGACACAGGTTTTTCCCAGGCTGAAGTTACCTGAACTTTTTGCGTTCTTTGTACGCCCTAAGGAATGCAGACAGGCTACTAAACGCAGCAATGAGCTCTACTCTAGGGGTTTAGGGCAGTCATGGGCACGTTACCAGTAAAAAGTAACAGTGTTACAGTTACAGTTACTGAAGGCAAAAAAGTAACTCTGTTACAGTTACTGTTACCGATTTTGTAAAAATAAGTTGTTACAGTTACAGTGAAAAAGTAACGTCGTTATTTTTTCGTTGCTGTGTAAAATAAGTAGTTGATTACAAAACAAATGATAGATTTGAATGAATGGTGGCGTAGGAAGGCGTCCAGGTAATGAAAGTTGCATGTTGTGAAACCCTAGACGAAAAAAAAAACCCCGAAAAGTCGGCCAATATAATCAATCGTTCTGTAAGGCTCATTTTGTCACGTCAGTTTTTTTGTTGTTGTTGTTTATGCACACTTGGTGACAAGAAAGTTTACTTGCAAAATTCGTTACACTTTAGATTGAGTTGCTTTTCAAAGTTTTCATCAGAGAGCTTTCCCCTCTTGATGGACAAAATGTCGCGTTCTTTGCTGAATAGCCGTTCAGCCGGCGCACTGAACGGAATTCCCGTATTTCGCTGAATGAAAATCTTCTTAGTATTAGGGTACTTCGCCAGCTCGCTGATGTCAGTTCCGGGATCGCTGAGCCATTGTTGCACCTCGGAGCAGGAAAGGAAGGAATGAGGCAACTGAAAAAACACGTCGTCTTCGTCGGTTTCTTCGCTGGTGGCTGCATTTTCATTGAACTTGCTTCTAGAACATGACACTCTTCCTCAAAAAGTCGTAACGTCGCTGCTTTCCGCGCTTCAGTCATCCAGAAAAGCTTGAACTTTGGATGTACCGCTGCTGCCAGGGCCAGATCGGCCTCCTCAAAAACTCCAGAAAATCTGTATTGAAAAAAGGTTACAGAAACAATGAATGGCCCTGTTGAAAACATTTCACTTTCATTCATACCACGGACAATCCGTGGTACGAATGCATATGCACCCCTGCGAGAGCACGCGATGAAATAGGACCGCAAGGAGATAGGCACAGGAAATTGCTCTCACCTTTTCTTGACTGCGTCCTGAAGAATGGTAGCAAGGGGTGTGAAGTACTTAAGCGGCGGGAGGGATCGCTGATACCACAGTAGAGATTGAAGTGTTGGCTGCAGGACGCCCATGTACATATATTGTTCCCTTTGTAGTATATCCAGCGCCTTTGCCACAGCGTACATCGCCTAGAAAAGATATAGTCAATGCACTGCATCGTGTTAAACAAATAATCGAAACATACCTTGCAGTATTCATCAATGAACATAGATTCCTCATGCTGCAATCGTGGCAACGAGAATGCTTCGAACGTTGAGTCCATCCTGCCTTTCGGTACTTCGTTTACGTACTCCATGGCGTTGAACAACGAATTTTATCAGGTTGCATTCGGCACAGGGAGATGCCTTCCCAAGGCAGCCTTTGTTGCGTCGGCTGCCTGCACAGACTGGCTTTGTTTCCTCCAAGAGTCTTCAGTTTTGAGAAAACGGTCCTCACCATTTCGCGGTAGGTCCCGTTGTTGCCGGAATTTTCGGCATCTACGGAAGCGATGAGGTTTAGGATGCGCGCGGCACACCTTCTGTGCCGTGACAAGTGGATATCTTGAGAGGAATCATTGTTCGAGCCACTGTCTAATACCTTCGTGATGTTTTTTGCCACAAAATCTTGGTCCTGCTCAGCTTCTCCAAAGACCCTGAGTCCCGAAAAATGGAAATTTCCAACAAGTTAGCGCGGAAATGAGCTGGTGGGGGTTCAACATTTTTATACAGCATCCATATAATTTGATTGACTAATTTGTTAAGCAGTATGAAATAAAAGTGCCAACAGCTGGACAAAAAAAATACGGGACAGAACAGAGCACTCCCTTAACAATAAAACTGCTAGAAAAAGCAAGAAAGGAGTGAATGTTAATATCCATTAACAAATAAAGATAAACGTGACGACTATGCCCAAGCAGACGCATAAATGCACCCAAAAGTTTGCGGAGCGTATAGGCTCTACTGCAAACGCGAACTTCTGCTCTGTTAGAACGTGGCGCTTCTTAAATAGCTGGTAGCAGTGTAGCTCGCAAGGACTATACTACAGGCCGGGACATCTATTTGGAGGTCATGTTCTCAGACAAAGCCGGAATATAGCTTCATCGGAAGTTTTGTACTCCGCATGTTTTTGGGGCGGTTTACATCTGTGTTACGCTTCTTACAGAAAAAAAATATTGCATAACACCCATGATCGGTAGCCTTAATATGTAATATAGCACAATAATGGGCTTTAGAAAATTGCAAATATCTCATTAAAACAGAAATCCAGGTCTTTTAAAAATACGAGGGGCGACACAAAGCGTAAAGTTTCTGTTGTGCGTGCATTGCATTTGCCTCTCGTCTTTTCTAGTCTCAGGGCTTTGTTCAATATCTCTGTAGAACGTATTTGTGTTTTAATTCCCGACTCTACAAAATAACCACATGACTATTTACATTTGCGAAGGATATGCAGAAGTTTGTCGTTAATTCTAGGGTTCCAAAATGTGCCTTAATATGCAGCAGTTGAGGGCATGCGCGCAACTCTCCGTAGTCAGTGAGATCAGCGATCGCAGAGTGCCAGGCTCATTAATTTATTGCGATCATAAAAAAAAGAACGCAGCTGAAGTAAAATTGCAGCTTACTTTAGTTTTTCTTTTTGGGGGGGGGGGGGATAGGATAATAAAAATAGGCAACCTCGGTGTACACAATGAGATTAAAACAGAAGCAGCCTTTTAACCTACCTGAAGGTTTTCACAGAGTTCGAAACATTGTCCGTGATGACGACGCATATCTTGTGCAGAATCTTGTACTCCACAAATACTGCGCGGAACGCTGTCGCGATTACGCCGTAGGTGGGATGACCTGAGAGCCTCTAATACACAAGCGCTGCGGATTAGTTCCAAAGACTCTTCATCTATGTAGTTCCAAAGACTCTTCAAAGAGTTCCAAAGACTCTTCAAAGAGTTCCAAAGACTCTTCATCTATGTAGTGAAGCGTCACACCAAGGAAGCTTCTATGGAAATTGAAGAAGAAAAAGAGAATGGTCAATCTTAAAACTAGTGATATCAGTCTGGTCATTAGAATGGAGGAAGGGACCTCCACAAGTTTGCAACTACCGCACCATTTACGTGGACGCAAATATTCTAGCTGCATTACGTTGCGGGCGCTGTTTTGCATGTTTACAAACCATTGCCATATAATTTATAATCCACCTTGACTAGATCGGAAGGTCAGCAATGCTTTCCATAATAAGCGTTTAAGCTAGATCCACTTCTTGAGCCTTGATTTACTCGGATTCATGTCTTCTTTTTTTTCTTTTTTTTGTTTACCACAAAACCTTGTGCCACACAAGATGCATACTATGCTTACTCGCCTGCTTAAAACATTTAATTGTATTTACACAATTTGCTTATTTGGCTTACGAAACATATAAATGACTGTTTTCCCGGGCTCTACATTTTGAAAATTTCACGAAGCGACACAGTTCAGCAAATATTTCGCAAGTACATTTCGCGGCAACCTGTGACATGTAATGCACCCATATCCACGGGGTGACAAAATCTCTGAACGAATCTTACGTTGTTTTATGAGATCGAGAGACCTCGCAAATAAGGACCTTGCGAAAAGCAAACGTGCAACGTGCTGTTTATAGCCTACACTAAAAGCCTCACCTGTTTGAGGCTGTCCAGCAGTCAGCTGTGCACCAGACCGTCGATGCCTTCTCCAAGGCGGTGATGAGGGACGCTTTTTGCTCCCTGTAGAGGATGTCGATCTGATTGACCAATGACTTCCTGTTCATCACCGTTGCCGATGAATGCAGTGCGTTAATCAAGCACCGAAACTGTTCATTTTCAACGACTGAAAAGCACTGCATGTCGGAGACTATGAAGTTCACAATTAACTTGTCTAAGCGACTTTGTGATAGAGCCTTGGGTCCACTAGTTGTTGCTGCAAGACAGGACTCCAGGGTCTGCGTCGAGCTACCGCCCGCGTGTATTTTGTCTGCCACTGTGGGACCATGCTCGGCTTTTCTCTTCTTGGAGTCGAACTCCTTCAGTGCAGTCGGATGTTTTTTTTTTTTCTGCGCAAAATGAAAGTTTAGGTTCAGTACAGTAATTTCAACTTGATCGGCATAATTGATTACGTACAATGAAACATACGCACAAAACCGGAATCTCGACCTTTACAATGGTGAAACTTAACCTCTAGATGTTTCCGCAGGTTTGACGAAGACGTCTTGCTAGTAGAGTACTCTTTTCTGCAAATGCTGCACAACACCGCAATATTTGCCGCCGTCGTCTTCTACACGGAAAAATATTCGCGGTAGGAAGGCCAAGGCAATTGCTCCGAGTCGACAGGCATGGCTTCCAAACAGGAGGAGTAGTGCTGCGCCTGGCTCTTCTGCGGCAACGTTTCTCTGCGGTGCATCTACTATTTTTATAAGGACGCACCACCATCTCGTGGCACCAGTAGTCCGCCATCGCAGATGCGGCGCTTTCATAGACGTCCGGACCAGTCCGATATTCCAAAATCCAGGTGAATTCATGATTGTCATGGTTTACTCCATCTGAACTATTAATAACAAAGTTCCCTATTGTCCAGCTGTGTTCAACAAGCTCCGTCTACAAACGCATTGAGTGGGTGACTAAACTAACGTTTGCTTTCGCGCCCTTCCTCATCATTTACTGCCCATTAACTTCCCATTTCGCCGAAGTCTCTTCACGATTCCCGCATTGTCTGCCGGTGTGTAGGTGTGTGGACTGATCATCTGCAGGTGTGCGGTTCTTCAGTTTCGCGTGCCTTGACGACGGGGCTTAAAAACTGTTGGTATGGCCAGAGTGCCCTTAACTTTCCGAACAGGATCTGATACACCTTGGACCTAGGGAATACACACAATGAACGTCCTATGCAGGGGAACAAGTGGTTGATGCACTGGAACGATGGCAGGACGTTTATTATAACGATACCCAGAAGAAGTGCATAGAGACGTGCATGCTGAGGGAAACGGGAATAAAGAGTGAAGACGACGTCTATTGGGTCTATTCCCCAGATTCTTCAAGGTGTATCAGGCCCTGTTCGGAGAGCTTTACATCCGCTGTGCACACAAACCACTTCTCAGCCTCTGATGGCCAATTCCATTCGAAGAGCAGGAGCACTCAAGAGCACTCTGAAAGTGCTCTCTTCGGAATCAGCGTATTTCAGTGGTCGAACAGGTGGAGGAGCACTGTCATCCATTGGTAGGGCGAGAGTGCTTTTGCATCGCTGAGAGAAGTCGGGAGCAGTTTGTGGCGCTGTCGCCTGAAAAGCAGAGTAGGCGCAGTTCAACGAGTCACATGGCCCTTGAATGTCACAGTCTCCGAATTTTTCTTCAGCGGGCAAGTGTGGCAGATATGGCAGCAGCCATGTGCATTTTAACAACGCTGTTTTGCACGGGTTGCTACGATGACAGCTGGGCGCCTGCCGAAAGTGTCCTTGCACAAACATACTAGGTATTAGGATAACAAAGAGCGTGTGGCTGACAGGTTCTATGTGTATTTTGCTGCTGCCCCACAGAGATTATGCCAGGGCTTCGAATGTTTTAACCACATGGTCTCCCCACTCATCACCCCATTCACCTGCCCTCTGGGAGTGCCCCGCATTCCATTGGAGGGGTGAGTGGTCCTGCTGTCAGTGCTCTGCCCCCACCCCTCACTGCCCAGCCCCTCTACTCCTGTTCCCTCAATAGAATTCGTCAAAAGCCTCTTTAACTCGAAGTAGAGCTTTCACAATCAGCTACCAACACGTTTTAAGTGATAGCTTCAGGGTTTCAGCAGTTTTATGCTTCTGTTTTCTAGCCACCTGTCAAACGCGACTTGCTGGAAGCCTCAGACAGAGAAATGCTCCACCGACATACCAAGAGAAGGGACAGAAGCTCAAGTGACAAAAAGGATATATAGATATTCACATTGTCCCCCCCCCCCAAAAAAAAACAGGGAGGGAGCATGTGAACTTGGCAAGGTATGCAGTGGCAACATGTCTGATTTACGACATGTAGTTTACGAATAAACATACCCTCCAGACACACTATGCTTCAAACCAGCCAGACAGGTATTTGTAAAATATGTTTCCCTTTAGACATGTAGTATACAAGTAAAGTCACAACTTGGTCTTGTGCAGGGAGGATATTCCTTTTAGCGATTTGTTCCCTTAAACTGCGATAGGAGCCGTGGAAAGTCGAAAGGGGGAGAGGATATTGTAAAAAAAAGTTCGAAAAAATGAAAATCGTTTAACATTGGCCTCTAACAAGTGTGGCTGTTGGATAATTTTTTTACAAAAACAAAAGTAACGGTATCTTCCGTTACAGTTACTTAGTAAAAAAAGTAACAGTGTTACAGTTACAAGTTTATATAAATTAAAAGTAACTAGTTACAGTTACAAGTTACTGAAAAAGTAACTAGTTACCGGTAACGCGTTACTAGTAACCAGTTACTGCCCAAGAATGGTTTAGGGCGTGCAACACAAATATCTGTATTCTTTCAAATGTGAGTATTTGGCAGAAGTGTGCTTGGTTGGGATAACAGAAATTTGAAAAAAAAACAGAAACTCAAGCCAATATTTATGTTGAGAAACCCCATGTTTTGAAGTATGGTCTCTTTTTTTCTTCAGGGATGAGAAGGCCCAAGTTGTTTGCCACGACTCCTTGCAACCCTGGAAGTAGAGGGAGAGCAGTCTCCCCAGTGGTGTGGTTATTGTCTCCCATTGTCTGTTGACTGTGCCAGGATTCAAAGGCGAATTTCATGGAAGTTTTTGGAAGTTTTTGGTTTAGCCAGCGCACTCGATCCTGCACACAACGCCCTGCACTCTTCCCGCCAGCGCATTAAACTGTCGATGGTGGTGGAATGCTTGTGCTAACCTCCACTCCTGCCTTTTTAACCTCCCTGGCGCCAACAATGTAGGGGATCGACACGTGGTGTTGTTGCTGTGCAGTTGTTGTCACATTTTCCCCTTGTTTTCTCTTACGGGGGGTGGGGTGGGCTCTACAGATAAACGCCTTTGTAAATAACCCTTGGTGCCGAGGTCACGGATTATTGGTTATTTTGATTGGAGTTTTCACTTTTGTTTAGATTTCTTTTTACTTTCCCGGGAAAGGTGATTCCGAACATTTGTGTACATGTATGGTTGATTTTCAGAGAAAGTTTGCAGTAACTGATCTGGGAGGCCGGTAGGATTAGCTAAAACTCGCCTAAACCACAGCTTGCGACCACAACAAAGCTTAGCGAGGGGGAAGGGGGGGTCATGAGAAGCCATGGAGATAGCACAGCAAGATGAAAAGAGAGGATCATTTTCGCAATGAAGCGTTGGTAAAACCTTTGCAGCAGCCAATTAATTTACGACAATTCCACTTCCACACATACATTACGCCCTATCCTCCCCCCCCCATCCCCAACACACTTTGATAAGAGATAAGACTCTTGCAAGGCATAAATAGTCCCTACTTTTTGGACTCTATGAGCGAAGGAGGACTTATTCTAGAAATGCCACTTTTTTTTTTGCAACCCACGCTTGCAAAGCTCGTTTGCTCGAGCAATGTTAATTTCTGAAATTTTGGTGCTGCCGAATGTGGTGTTTATCTCTCCTCCTTCTCTGCTCTCTATCTTTCATCTCCCTATGCCCCTCCCACGCACAGGGTAACAAACCGGCTGCCTATAGGCTGGTTAACCTCCCTGCCATTCTTTTCCTCTTATTTTCCTTCCTTATTTCCACAGAGCGCCGAGTGAGGTGGGACCCAGGGGGGGTTTTCGCATGAAAGAAAGGAATCCTGTGTTTTCGGGCAAAGCTAACTGGCCAGGTTGACACACAAAACCACGCGCAAGTGAATCACCATGTCCACAAGTCTTTTCGACTTGGTGGCTTTGTGGGCGCTGCTGTGATCTCCTCTCCGGGGTCGTAAATATGCGTGACCCCTCCAAAAAATGTTGCTGAAGCTCGAACACCAGCCTTTGTATTCCCCTACAAGCCTGCTCCTCTTTCCCTTGAAATGGTTCGCCAGGAGCAGCCTACACAAAACTCGTGACGCAGGGAGGGGGGGGGGGGTGTATACCCGAATGACGAAGGCATAATTAGTATGCCGTAGGACGACACGCGATTCAAAATTAACTTTGAGTATGCTCTGGGTGACACAGTTGGTCGGCACGAAATCTAGTGAGCGAGTCTGCAAATGAGCAGTGAATGGAGCACAGAGGCAGATCAGTGTCAGCCGCTTGGCCACCATACCAGTCCCGACGGCGCGGTCATCTTCTAAACAGCAAGAAACCTTCGCCTGTCCCTTCCCTTTGAATCCTGGCACAGTCAACAGACAGTGCGAGACAACAACCGCACCACTGGGGACACTGCTGTCCCTCTTCTTCCAGGGTTGCAATGAGTCGGGGCAAACAACTCCAGCCTTCTCATCCCCGAAGAAGAAAAAGGGACCAGACTACATAACATCGGGTTTGTCAACATAAACATTGGCTGGAGTTTCTGTGATTTTTTCAGTATTCTGTTTTCACAACCAAGCAGACTTCTGCCAAATACTCACCTTTGAAAGAATACAGATATTTGTGTTGCACGCCCTAAACCCATAGAGCAGAGCTCATTGCTGCGTTTAGTAGCCTGTCTGCATTCCTTAGGGCGTACAAAGAACTCAAAAAGCTCAGGTAACTTCAGCCTGGGAAAACCCGGTTTCGTCAAGCTTTTCGCAGAATGGACTGGGCATACACAATGACGGGTGAGGAACCGCCGAAATTGCTTCCGCGTGTCAAAACTAACTATGAATGGAAAGGAGTTTGAATAAGAAAAATATACAAAAAAAGAGCGCTGCTATGCTGTGTTTATAGGCAGTCCTGAACTGCAGGCGTGCTGGCAAAATGTCACGAAATTCCGACAGCATTACAGTTTGAAGGAAATAGTTCTTCCCAGTGCCTAAGCGTCAGGCAGGGCAGGAGGGGTGCCTTCATTCCTGCCCCCTTCGTCCTTGGAATCCACTCGGAAAGCTTTCAACGTATCACATAGCAGGAAATGATATAGAAGCCGATAGCATGTGTTGTCACTCTTATTTGCAAAACTTGAAATTTCTCGAGATGTTAACTTCTTTAGCGCAAAACACTACATTGAAAGGGCATTGACAAGCGCAAGTCCAGTCACTCTCGTTCTTGTGAATATTTTGTTTTGCGCTCTATAATTTTCCAATCGCCACACTCATTCATGCAAAAACGGAAGCGGCGTCTGCGGACAATAAGTTCAATGCAGGAGAGAGCGAAAGGGCGCTAGATGCTCGCGAATCGTGCTGCTCAGTCGTCTTGGAAGCCGCATGATTTATGAAGGTGGAATACAGTGCTTATTCTCCTTTGGTTTTGTACATAACTGTAGATCAAACTCAATGTAGTTCACGATGTTGCATAATGAAATTCCCAGGAGTTGCATATGTGCTAGAACATACTGCTCAACCCACTTTCATGCCTTTTTAAAACCATGTTCATTTATTTCGAACAATCGTGAATTACAGTAGATAAATAATATAGGAGTTACGGACAATTATTCAGTTTTTTCTATCGTTATTCAAATATGTATTCTTATCTGAGAAATGATCATACGAGTTTTGTAGCATGCTTGTGCTTACATTGCTCATTATACTTTGTCATAGTCTGCGAATGGTGTTTTCTATAAACGCATTACCTATTAGCATTAAATTTGGAGCCAGTGCGATGCATAAAATCAATATAACATCACCGAAAATCACGTTTTTTTAGGGGAAACTCCTAACGTCTTGTTGTAAATTCTAACTTCAAATTGTGAAATCACGATGGTGCAAACGGCATTAGCTTCGTGACCTAAAACGCTGCAAACAAATTTTCAGATAGCTGTGCACCTTGGAAGTAGGCAGTATACGTTAACTTCTTAGCCATGTAAGCATTTTAATGTTGATATGTTATCTCAAAGGTGGATTTTATGTCGCCATTTCATTCCGTGTCTTAAATTAAGGTTATCACTTTTATTGGAAGATATGAGCAAGAGGTTTTTATCAAGGACCTTCACTGGAACAAGTTCCAAGGGTGTCGGGAATTAGACAGATTTACAATCTAAATACAACTGAGCCGGACTAACTCAGACTCTGACTGCACATACACGATTACAAGGCACGCCAAAAAATCAGATTATAAACATTTGTAACCATAGGTCAGGAAAATAAAAAGTCGCCCTCATTAAATACGTGTTTTTTTTTCGTATAATACTCACAAGAACCAAGACCAAGCAAAATTTTTCTGAATCGAACTAGGACTCGCTCGAACTTCGACTCACCATGGTATAACTCAGCCGGGCTCACTCTGACTGATGCCTACCTAAATACAACTGAGCCGGACTCACTCAGACTCTGAATCACGCCTCAATCTAAGTCTTTCAATACTTTTGATAGGCTCATCAGTGAGTTTATGACTTTTAAACGGAACACATCTCTCGTTGACGTCACGCGTTGATGAAGACCTTTTATGTGCGTTCACGATGGTGAAATATGGGAGAATGAGGAAGAATGCAAGAGTGGTTGCTATGCCCCCATGACGATAATAGGGATAATATTTACCTATCCACGTAAGAGGAAACCAACGAAAAACACGAATGCAGCGTAGGAACTAGTAAAGACAAGTGCTGGACTTAAAACTAAATGTTAATAAAGAAAGTGCCTACAAAAATTAACCAGAAGCACATGCTTGAAAAGGCTATATAAACCACAGTTGCACAATTAACCGTGCATTTTTTTTTCAACAAATGTTTCAAGGTGGTATGAAGCAGCCGATTTTCATGGAACACCAAAATGTCAATGCCAAGTATACCCGCTATCTATACCACGAGTTCTTTATTTGTGAGAAAAGCTGGGGGATCACTCGCACATGACACTTCACTCTGTTTTTATTTCGAAGGCTTCAGGAATTACGCGTTCAATCTTTTTTTTTTCATTTACCAATGACATTCAATGATTTGAAAGAAATTTCTTTGTCATGCGGCCGTATCTACAGAGATCAGACCAGTCGAGGCCTAGTGACACCGATATGTAGTGTGAACATCCTTCAGGCACAAAACTGACTTCTTCGCTAGTCTCTGCGTCCCCAATATATCAGTGTCATAGGCAAAAGAAATAGGATTGAACGTGAAGGTACTGAAGCCTAAAAAAAACAAACAAAAAAGGCAAAGTGCAATGCATAGATAAGTGATCCTTCAGTGGTCCTAACAACTATACAGAGGATTCGCGTTGCTAGATAGCGGGAGCGCGTGGCATTGCTCATGGAAGTTCAGTTTGTACCATTTTGACACGCTTCTAGCCTTTGTAGTGTGGTGTGCAGCTGTGGAATGCCTCAGCCTATTTTTCATGAATGCGCTTCTAGTACATGGGTTTGGGGACTTTCCGCCATAAACATTCTGATGTCCTGTCAGGTTCAGCTTCTTAGTTTGTTCTTCCAAAATATTATAAACAAACTCACCGAGCAAAGTACATATGCGGTGTTCCTTTTCAAGTTTATTCAACAACGATGTCAGTTTACAGAAAAGTGCGTACAGGATTAGTAATACACACAAGGAGCCCCAAAGTTAGAAACTGACAGGCTGGCTCCCATACATGATGTTAACGGGAGAAGAAACAAAATATACAACATTCAGTTGTTACGGTATCTTCAGTGAGAAAAAAAAAGCACAGTGTGAAAAGACAAAAGTAGAAAATACATATATAATTAGTGAGGCAAAAAAAAGAAATATTTGAAGAACAAACAAGCGCAAGTTATAATACAAAACGTAAGGCCAATATAACATGTTGCAATTGTTATCGCTACAATTAAAAGCAGTTGCTAAGATGAAGACAACTGTTGCAAAAAATATTTGTTTACTTGGTTTTCGATTGCATGTTCTGTGGTTGATGATTTTATTACGTAAGGAAGGGAATTCCACAGCTTGATTCCCGGAAATGTGGTAGTAAACTTGCCGTAGTTTGTGCGAATTTAGGCAGAAGGTGGTTATCAAGCTCAGAAAACCTAGTAATATTAATATTTGCAAGGCTTTCGACGACAATGTCATCAATATGCACATTACCGCGAAACATCTTATACATGACAAGTGATAACTTCAGCAAAATGAAGTGATAAAGAGGATGTGTATTTAAATTTTGATTAAGTGGCGTTGCATCGGTTAAGAAATGGCTGAAAGTCATGAGTCGAAGTGCTTGATTCTGTAGGCGTTGTAGTTGGTTGAGGTGGGTCAAATATGTGTTACCCCAGGCTGATATGCAATAAGATTAATGGCTATGAATATGTGCGTGATAAAGAGAGTGGATTATGTGTGGCTGAAAATATCAACGAGTTTTGATTATGGCGCGTATTCCAAAGGTTATCTTCCGAATGAGTGACTGCGCATGAAGATTGAATTTCATATGCCGGTCAAGAACTACACCGACAAACGTTGTACAGTCGGACATGGGAATCTAATTATCATGCAGACAGACAGATATAGATTTTGAAAGAATAGTCGGGAAGGAATGAAAAACCATAAAAACAGTTTTTTTTATGGATTAACTCTTAACATATTCATTCGACACCAGAAACTTATATTTTGTAGATCCAAGTTAATGTTTCGTTTCAGCTCATCGACATATTTAGCATAAGTAAGAATAGTCATGTCATCTGCATATAAAATACAGTCTGTAGCGGTCAAAACATTAGGTAGATCATTATTAAACAGCAAAAAGAGCAGCGGGCCAAGGATCGAGCCCTGAGAAACACCTTGACTTACTTTCTTAGCTGTTGAAACGTTACCGTCAATCTGACCAACTTGAGTGCAATTGCACAGATAACTAGGTATAAATTGAAGTGCAGGGCCAGTTATGCCATACGATTCAAGTTTATGTGTCAGAATTTTGTGATTAATTGTGTCAAAGGCTTTCGGTAAATCTATGAATATGCCACCAACTACGAAGCCTTGGTCCATTGCCCCTTTTATTTTATCGGTGAGGGTTAGAAGCGGAAGCTCAGCAGTGGAATAGCAAGGCCGAAAGCCGTACTGTTTAGATGTCAACAGATTAAACTTTTTCAGGTAGGATATTATTCTTGTATGCATAAGACGCTCGATTATTTTGCTGAAAATGGAGGAATACAAATGGGCCTATAAGTACTCAGAAGTTCGAGATCACCTTTTTTGTGAAGAAACACGTTTGTGATGAATCTGCATGTATAGCTAATTGAATTAAGTCCGAGATAAAAACTGGCGAAAGAAAGGCAGATTACTTGGTTTGCTAGCACGGTGTGGAGCATCGCATGGTGTGCAGGACAAAGCACGTCGAAAGTACAAACTTACGCTTCATTGTTTTGTCCACATTCATCTTCTGTGCGTCGCTTCACAGTTCATAAAGACTTCATTTATGGTGATCACCATTTTGTCAAATATTCTTGATCTTGCTCAAACTGCCGATACGATGGGGATCGCGTCTGTTTGATAGAGGATTTCGTATAATAACTGTCATTTTACTTTTCTTTGTTGAATAAAGGCCATGCGTGTGGTCCAGTTTCTGAACTCAATTGTTTTGTAAATATGCCATAAACAGCTAGCCTTTCCTCAGTTTTATCTTCCATACACATTGCGCTTCTTCCCTGCCCGTCCCCAGTTCTGAACCCCCACCCTTCACATTTGAACTGCCTTTGTTCTTAGACTCACTTGCACAGTCATAATCATAAATATTTCAGTACCGACTTTGCACACTTTTCATCATTGTTCTAAGCCTGGCTCGCATATTACGTATTCTCGTCAGCCAGAATATGTCGACCGTCCTCGCCAAACACCGCCATCGGCGCTGTCACTGACCGAGATCCACTGAAATACAGTGAACTCAACAGTATCTTAAAATTCACGTTTAAATCCAATCCAACATTATTAGGCGCACTTGACAAGTTTTTTTATATTTAGTAGTACTTATTTAACTTGAAACGGCAGGTGAACCAATTTTGATGCCTTTGCGAAGTGGACAGAATTAAGGCCAGACTGGTGACAAAAAGTGCAAGATAAACGTAGGTTAGCTGAAAAAAAAAATCCTATTTGAATGGCGCGCTAAAAAAAACACGTTGGTGGTGGTGGCGGCGCGCCGATCTGTTGGCGTCTACAACAACGACGTAGAAAAAAAAAACTTGTTGGCGGCGGCGCACCGACCCTTCGGCCCACACCTCTAGTCGTGAGCTGCGCAGGAATCTATGCCTGTTTTTCATTTATTACGCAGCTATAAATTCTAGAAAAAGTATTTTAGTTATTATTTGTAAAAATGATGTAGTAAGTGTCAAAATTTTTTACTTGTAAATAAAGTAATCATGTTTTTTATTTTGCTTTACAAGTTACAACTGCTGCCATAATCCAGACGGCGCTATTGGCGCAGTCATCACCTACTACAAGTTCCCTTCCTCCGTGTAACTTTCTTCCGTCGTCTTCTCGTTTCGGCAGTCAAAGGAGAAGGTTCGCTTTCTCGGCGCGTTTCGAAGCAGAAGCAGAACTTCAAAAGCCGTCAGTCCGCCTGAGAACCCGGATTTATTGGATTAACAGCAGCGACTGTTGGTGAGACTGGCGACCACTCTCCTACCTCTTTTGCTGGGCCCCCTGTGTTGTTAGGCTAGCGCAGAGCTGGTAGCGTAGCCTAGTCTTAGCAGGCCTGCCACGTGGAAAGCCACAATGGTAGCCCCTTCGCGGGTTCGCCCGATGACATTTGCCGGTCGTGTACCGAAAGGTACGACCAAATTGGAGCTCGCTAAGGCGTTCCTCGAACGCTTTACCGAGAACGATCTGAAATCCGTGCAGGATTTAGGAGGTAGTAACTTCGAGGTTACATTTAGGAACAAGGTCGCGGTCGATCGCTTCTTAGCTGATTCCGCGATCATTAAGGTCAAGGAAACTGATATTCGCTTTGAATATCGAGGGCTGCGGACAGTTTCTGTCCGCGTATACGAGTATCCCGCCGACGCCAGTAACAAAGTGCTCCGCCGAGCACTTGAGGTCTACGGCAAGGTGCGGAATATCTCGAATGAGAACCTGACCGGTCTCCGGATCACATCCGGAAACCGACGTGCTCGCATGGAGCTTCGTTCTCCCCTGCCCAATATCACTGATGTGGGCGGGCACGTCGTTCGGTGCGAGTACGACGGCGTCGTGCGCTTGTGTCGCAAGTGCAGGCTGCCGGGTCACGAAAGGAAAACGTGCACCACGCCATGGTGCACACGGTGCCAGCAGTGGGGGCATCCCACCTGCGACGCGCCTTGCAAGCGCTGCGGCGGGGATCACCCTCCCCACCTCTGCAAGCAGAGGCTGTATTGGGAGGCAGCCACGCGGACCAGTGTGCCGCTGGTTGAGCCTCCAATCGCGGTTAGTGCGGAGGGTCAGGGCGCGCCAGCGCCTAAATCTAGGACAAAGGGGAGCAGGGCAAAGCCATTCAGGTGGCACCAGGAGAAGCCGAGGTGAAAAAAAGCGACGAGAAGGAGCCAGAACCCGTCGAGGCCCCTCTGACAGCTTTGAAAAAGCCGGCGCCACGTGCCAAAACACTAGCGCAAGCACCAAAACGTGCCCAGGTGCAAAAAAAAAAAAGGAAGAGGCTCGCCCCTTAACTTCAAAACAGGCATCGCAACCCATTGCCCTCTCTCCCCGCGGTGGCGAGAAGGTGCCTTCCCCCCAGTTGTCAAGGGGCGAGGAAGGTCAACGTCCGCGTCCGATTCTAGCTGTTCGGAGAGCGCCTCGCCCGAGCACAAACGCCACGCAGCAATCGCAGTGGTGGACGACGATTCGTCGTCGTCTACCACTGTGGAAGACTCGGAGATGGACGCAGGGAGCCCGACTCCGTGCGACCTCTGCAAGTCGGTCGCGTGCGACTGTTACTTTCGGACACGTCGTACCCGTCTACACCGGTCTCTCCCGTCGCGGGAGAGTCCGTAGCTTAGCTCGCGATCGGCATATCGCCGTTCTCTTCCCTTCGCCCTTCTGTTCACCTCTTTCGCGCAACTCGCGTACTTTTTCTAATCTCTAACTATGGCTTTTCCTTCTTATACTATCGCTTCCTTCAACTGGAAACAGAACGCAGTTATCAAGCTAGCTCGTGCTATAAAGGTAGATATCCTCGTACTACAGGAGACTTACGTCCATCGACTCGGTCAGATCAGGTCCTTCGACGCGACGTTTGGCACCAGGTCCTACCGGGGTTATTGCGCGAGCCGTTCGCGGTGCGTGGCTATCGTTTTGATGCCGCGCTTCACGGGTTCCGTGCTGCGCTACTTCGGGGACACTGATGGCCGTCTAATGTGGATGGATCTCGATTCTGGCATTCGCATCGTAAACTTGTATGCTCCAAACGACTTCCGCTCGCAGAAAGATTTCTTTGCCGCATTGGATAACCACCTAGTTGGCCCCTCTCGAGTCGTACTGGTGGGGGATTTAAATTGCGCGCTAGATCGCGTTGACAGTCGAACTTTCGAGGCACTCCTCCGAAATGGACAGATAGGCGTGGCGAAGGCGTACTGCGCGAGCTAGTCGACGAGCTGGGGCTGATCGATGCTTGGCTCGCTCTTCGGCCGGCCCAGTCAAGAATGACTTGGACTGGCAGGAACACGTGAAGCAGGATCGACCGCTTTTACGTCTCGCCGTCACTGGCTCCCAGTATGCATTCCTCGTGGTTAGTTTCCTCGGCTTTAAGCGACCACTGCCTCCTTATTTTAAGGCTCGCCGGCACAGACATCGCAGCTCAGGGTAAGCGGTTGTGGCGCCTCAACGCCCGGCTCTTAAAAGACAGAGAAATACTCGTCGACGTGGCGCGTTTAATACAACGCAATGTACACGCAACACCAGAGCTAGACGGCGACAAGTGGGACGAAGTGAAGGCCGACGCCGCTGAATGCTTTCGGTCGTGGGGCAAGCGCCGAGCGCGGGAGGAACGCGCGGACATCAGTCCACCGGCCCTGGCATTGCGTCCGCGCTGGCTACGCTTCGTAAAGAGCTAAGAGTAGCGCTCCAGCGACGCTGGGATGGCCTCAAGGCCGTCGCTCGCTCTGAGAGATGGGTAATGGAGGCATGGTGTAGTCGGACCATTTTGCGGCGACACCTAGCTAGGACACACACGCCTCTGATGCCCCTCATCGATTTAGAGACAGGTAGCCTAGTGTAAACGCTGGACGGGGTAATTGAGGTGGCAAAGCGGTTCTACGAGAACCTTTACGCTGAGCCAACTCCGCCCTCGGCCGACTTTCCGTTCGTAAAAAACGATCAGGTATTCGAGCTCTGCGACTCTCCCATCGTGGAGGAGGAGCTCCACGCGGCCTTGGTGACTATGAAGCGTAATCGTAGCCCGGGCACCGACGGTTTGACGGTGGAATTTTACGTCAAACTGTGGGAAGTGCTCGAAAAGCCTTTCACCGCTCTGGTGAATAGGCTGCTGCGTGAAGGGACGCTGTCAACGACTCAGATGAAGGGGCTGATCACTCTCCTTTGCAAGGACGAGTCGAGACGCACCGACCTTAGGGCGTGGCGCCCCATCACACTACTCAACTGCGACTACAAGCTCATAGCCAAATGCCTGTCTGTTAGGCTCACTCCAGTACTCAGTACTGTTTTGGGACCATACCAGGCATGCTGCGTTAAAGGACGATCCTGCCAATTACATGGCTTCGCGATTAGAGACTTGATTGAATGGGCGAATGCACGGGACGTCCCGGGCATTCTATGCTCATTCGATCAGGAAAAGGCGTTCGACAGAATAAGCCATCACTTCATCTTCCAAGTTTTAAACGAGGCAGGATTTAGTGACAGGTTCGTTAGCATGATTACAGCTCTGTATTCTCGGCCAACGTCTGCTGTCATCATACAGGATCGCGTCTCGGAGTCGTTTGACGTGTGCAGGGGGGTCAGGCAGGGCGACCCGCTCTCGCCTGCCCTGTACGTGGTCGCGTTCGAACCGCTTCTGCAGCGACTGTCTGGCGACAGCCGACTTTCTCAGTTTCCCCTTCCACCGGGCGCCCCTCCCGTCGCGCTGTTTGCCTACGCAGACGGCTTGTCTATCGTAGTCCAAAACGAGGCAACCGTTTGCACCGTCTTGGAAGTTTTAGACGAGTACTGCGGGGCGAGCGGCGCACGCGTTAATCGGTCGAAAAGTGCAGTAATGTACTTAAACTCAGCTCCAAGCAGCGCACAGCCCGTACACGGCTTACCCGTGTACGCGACTGCCTTCAACTCTTCTAAGTTTTGTTTTATTTCTTTCTTTTTGCGTGTGTTGTGCCGTGCGAGTGTCCGTTGGTCACTCGAGGGGGCCGTCTTCCTTGTTTACGGGCAGCAGCGATCGGCGAGCCTCCCAGACCTGCGGGCGCCGGGTCAGCACAAAGGCGGCGGCCCGCTTTAATGCACCTTGCCAGTTCGGGTGCAAGAAGAGGAAAACATTCCGCTTTGTGCATCCGTGGCCTGTGGGACGTTTGACTCTGTTTCCCCGAATGGCTTAGCGACGGACTTCTTCCACTGACTTCGTGGAACAATTTGTGCACGTGCATGTGTGTGCGTGTATGTGTGTGGTGCGTGCGCGTTTGTGTCAGCGTGCGCGTATGTGTACTCAGATCTGTGGTCGAGAGAGAAAAGCGAGAAAGCGCGGGAAGAGCCAGAGACGCAGCGAGAACGGCGAACGAACGAGAGTCTGCGAATTGCGAGCGACTTGAGCGGTTGTGCGATGTGCGGAATTGAATAGTTGCGCGAGTAATATTGTAACCTAGTTTTCTTAATTAAATACAGCCTTCTTTTGTTTCCATTTTCTTAACAGTGCGTGAGTCGTGTGTTGTGTCTTCTATCAAATTTCACCTTTTTTACGGCCATACCGGCGGCACCCTAAATTTTACCAAAAGCGGGATAGAGGACGCTAACATTCATCAGAAGTGGGATTTGACCGATTTTAGAAAACGTTCGGAACGAGTTAGAAAAATCTTAGCGAGAAGTGCGATTGCGTCAGTGCGAGAACAAAGCAATGGTGGACTTCCAGTGAGCGTGCACTTCCAGAGAGCTAACATCAGCCATGCTGGACGGATCATCGCCGGGCGAGAGTGGTCACCGTGATGACGACGACTGTGCAGGGCTCACCAAGCGGGAACTTTTCGACGCTTTGCGCGAGAAAGACCGCTTGTTGGCGGACCTGCTGCGGCGACTGCCTCAGCCGGAGTCGTCGGGGGCTCCACACCAGGCGGCCATCAACACGTTTCAGGTGATGCCCGATTTGAGCAGGAACATTCCAGACTTTTCCGGTGATGGTTGCGCGTCAGCAGCCCGGGAATGGATGGAAAGTTTGCGCCAGACGGCTACGCTCCACCGGTGGCCAACGCCATTCCTGCTCGAAACTGCCAAGTGTCACCTGGTCGGCGCCGCAAAAGATTGGTACCGTTCGAGAGCTGCCGAAATTTCATCGTGGGACGATTTCGAGCGGATGTTCGGGCGGACTTTCTACAGCCAGACACGGGCGGCGGAGCGATGGAGGCGCATGCAAGAGCGAATGCAGCAGCGAAATGAGAACACGGCTGCGTACTTCCACGAGAAGGTGCGCCTTTGCAGAGAGGCGCATTTGGATTTCTGTGATACGAGGGAGCAGGTGCTGACCGGTCTCCGATCGCGGGAGTTATGCACGATGCTTCTGGGACGGTCGCACGAAGACGCGGATGACCTGTTGCACGACATACAGGAATTTGAGAGGATCGACCGCGAGCGACGAGAACGCTTCGGCACAGCGGCTGAGCGAAGAGCGACGAGCGATGCACCTCGTATGCAACCTGCACACAAGGCACCGCTGCAGGGTGCGTCCGGGTACGACAGGCGGGACCAGCGACCACCTATCCCAAATCAGAACGGTGAGCAAAAATGTTATAATTGTTTCAAATTCAGACACATTTCGCGAGATTGCCCAGAGGAAAGACGAATAGAAAAATGTCTAAAATGTGGGAAGACTGGGCATACCCAAAAACACTGCCAAGCAAAAGGCCCCAGAAATGAGACCAACGCTGTCTCTGGAGAGAAAATCGACCCTGGCGTGCTTTTGAAGCAAGTTAAATGGAATGGCAATGAGACTTTGATTGGCATGATAGACACAGGCAGTTCCGGTTGCTTACTGCGCGAATCAGCGGCGGTGCGGTGCGGAGCGGAAGTGCTGGAAGATGCGACAGCTCTGTATGGTTTCGGCAGCCAGGGCGTTCCAGCTGCTCGTGCGATTGGCAGGTGCCGGGCCGACTTGCTGATAGATGGCGTCGTTGGCAAGAACATACAGATACTTGTTGTACCCGACGAGGCCCAGTCGGTCGATTTGCTTGTCGGTCGCACGTTTACCGAGCTGCCATATGTGACCTACGCTAGGCTGGGCGGCAGCTTGCAATTCTGGCATAGAGACGAGTGCCCATTCTCGCATCTCGAACCCTTCGTTTCATGTCCGAAATTACGCTTGAAAACTGCTGAAGAGACCCCACTGCAGGCCAATGTCATAAATTGGGTGAAACTGTCATCGAAGTCTAACGTCACTGGTGCGGTGCTATTCAACAACTGTGGGTGCGAAATTCTTGTTGACATGGAGGACGGAGAGGTTACTGTGCCGGTGTTTACGAGCGGAAATGACGACGTGGTTCTACGTAAAGGACAAAGACTTGGCCACGCGACAGAGGTGGACATCCCGGGTTGCGAGATGAAGGAAATAAATGAGTGCAGAGAGAAGTGCAGCGCGGCGAAGCGAGAACAAATTCTGGTTACGGAGGTGCGACGGCCGATTGGGTGCGAGGAAATTAAAATGGGCCCCTCCGTAACAGAGGAGCAGCGTCGTGAGCTCGCGTGCCTCCTAAATGAGTACCGGGATTGTTTCGCCGCCAATCTCAGCGAACTTGGCTGCACACCTGCCCTTTCGATGGACATACAGAAGATACCTGGTAGCGCACCCGTAGCTGTTCGGCCCTACCGCACGAATGCAGCAAAGCGAGAGACTATACGTGACATCGTCGGAGAGTGCAAAAGAGAGGGAATCGGAACTGAGACACATTCCGAGTATGCGAGCCCAGTCATTACTACATCGATGGTCGATACAGAGCAGCGAGATTGGGACGAAAAGCTCAGTGAGGCAGAGTGCAGCTTTAACAACGCTGTAAACAAGACGACCGGGAAGACTCCCTTCGAGATGTTACATGGTTATCGACCGGAATTTCACAACTTGGCACTGAAGCGCTTGGTTGAATCTAAAGCGTCAGAGTGGGAGGAGCCCGGCGGGCTGCGCGAACGTGTACGGCAGCGCCTCATGAACGTGCAGAAGAAGATGAAGGTCGCTTACGACAAGCGCCACTTCCCGGCTAAAATGTACGGTGTCGGTGACGTGGTCTTCATGACGAGGGCTCCAGAACAGACGGGAAAGCCTGCCAAAGCCCAGCCAAAATATAGGGGCCCCCTTGTAATCACGGCAGTGTTGCCAGCAGGCACGTATCGAGTTGCCGACCTTGACAAAACAAGGGCGAGCCGCTTCGCGACCACTGCGCACGTGTCGCAGTTGAAGTGCTGGACAACAACCAATCCGCATTCACACCTTGATGACGACGGAGAGTCTGCGGAGGAGTCAGACACTCCCGAATGTGAGGTGCAGCGACTGAGACGTTCAGCCCGTAGCTGCGCCAAGACCCATCCCTATGCGAGTGCGCCATAGTTGCGTTGGCGTCTGTTGAGAACTACAGTGCGTGCCGGGATTTACCGAGTGCACTGTGCGTACTTAAACAGTTGCTTTTTTTTCTTGTCTTCTTCGACGAAGGAAACAATTCTGTTTGTGTATTGGCGTGTGGGTTTGTTTGATTTTTTTTCCATTAACGAGGACGTTAATGACTGTCAGGACGACCGAGTGTACGCGACTGCCTTCAACTCTTCTAAGTTTTGTTTTATTTCTTTCTTTTTGCGTGTGTTGTGCCGTGCGAGTGTCCGTTGGTCACTCGAGGGGGCCGTCTTCCTTGTTTACGGGCAGCAGCGATCGGCGAGCCTCCCAGACCTGCGGGCGCCGGGTCAGCACAAAGGCGGCGGCCCGCTTTAATGCACCTTGCCAGTTCGGGTGCAAGAAGAGGAAAACATTCCGCTTTGTGCATCCGTGGCCTGTGGGACGTTTGACTCTGTTTCCCCGAATGGCTTAGCGACGGACTTCTTCCACTGACTTCGTGGAACAATTTGTGCACGTGCATGTGTGTGCGTGTATGTGTGTGGTGCGTGCGCGTTTGTGTCAGCGTGCGCGTATGTGTACTCAGATCTGTGGTCGAGAGAGAAAAGCGAGAAAGCGCGGGAAGAGCCAGAGACGCAGCGAGAACGGCGAACGAACGAGAGTCTGCGAATTGCGAGCGACTTGAGCGGTTGTGCGTTGTGCGATGTGCGGAATTGAATAGTTGCGCGAGTAATATTGTAACCTAGTTTTCTTAATTAAATACAGCCTTCTTTTGTTTCCATTTTCTTAACAGTGCGTGAGTCGTGTGTTGTGTCTTCTATCAAATTTCACCTTTTTTACGGCCATACCGGCGACACCCTAAATTTTACCAAAAGCGGGATAGAGGACGCTAACACCCGTGAAGGCGAGGCTGCGCATTCTAGGTTTCCACTTCGAACCGGGAGGCCTGACTCCCGAAAACTGGCGGATAGCGGAAGAAAAGCTTGAAGCCAAAATCGAGGAGTTCGGCAAACTCTCTTGTCCGCTGACTGCAAAGGTAACGATCACAAGATCGTTGCTCTCTTCGGTTTTAACGTACGTGGCTAGCGTTATGCCGGTCGCGAGTCAAACCAAGAATCGCTTGGAAAAGACTCTCTTCGATTTTCTATGAAGCGGTTCATGTATTTACGTGGGGCGTCCTGTCCTGAAGCTGCCCAGAGATCGGGGAGGACTCGGAGTCCTCGACCTGGGGCTCATGGCCAGGTTGCTTCACGTCAGATGGACCCGAGTAGCGTTAGACTCGGACATGACACTCACTCGAAGCTTCGCGTCGTTCTTCCTTAGCACGTGCTTACGGCAGTTCTCGGCGGGCGACCTCTCTCACTGCGTGCCCCGTGCGGGAACCCCGTCAAGTTATTACGCGAGCGTGTCTAGGACACTCGCGGAGATTCAGCGCGTCGATCCAGAGTGTGACGTAGTTGAGGTGCAACTCCAAGATTTAGTCGGCCTCATAACCCCGCCTCCACCAGAGCGCTACAAGGTGTTTGACCTGTCCCGGCACAAGCCGAACTGGCATCTCATCACTGCCAGTTTTCTCGACGCCAAGCGTGCTTCTTTCATGTACCGCCTGGCAATGGGGTGTCTGCCTATTAATAATGTACAGACCCTTCACACCAAACTTCCAGCGAGGTGTTTGTCCATTTTGTCATAGTCGAGAGGACGCGGTTCACATCTTTCACGAGTGCGCCCTTCCAAAAGCCCTACTCCGAAAGATAGCCGACTTGTTTCAGCTCCCGGGAGTTTCATATCCCACGGTTCGTTATTTAAATCCGCTCTCGTCTCACGCGGTCAACCAGTTCGTGCTTCTTCTCGTCAAGTGCCTATACCAAGTTTGGTTGGCGATACGATGCCGTTTACCAGGGGAGACTGCCGGGCCTCCACGAAGTGCTTGCAGAAATGCGGAAAGAGGTCTGGTTTAATCTCTTTCGTGAACGGCATCGCCTAGGCGCGAAGAAGTTTCTCGAAACCTGGCACCGACCGGCAGTGATCTATAGTGAGTCTAAAGGGCAACTAACCATCCAGCTATGATGGCGGAACATCTAGCAGCACGACTTGGCGAGGCATCACTCGCCTGCATGCTTTGTTTAAGTCCAACAGCGCGTTCATTCCGCGCTAGGACAAGCGACCACGCCTGGCGATTTGCTTACATTCTGCTCGGCAGCGCTTTCCTCCTCCTTTCTCCGGGGGAACGCGTTTTCGTTCAAAGAGCGCGCCCTTCGGCCGGCGCGCTCTTCTCCTCCTCTTCCGCTTTTCTTCGAGAGAGAAACCATGCACTCTTTCCCCCTCCGAGCTAAGCCAACACCACCTAGACTTTTTTAAGAAGTCTAGGTGGTGTTGGCTAAACTCGTTTCCCTCGCTAGCCCCGCCGCCGGCGTGTGTATTCGTGTCTGTTGCGCGCGCAATTCAAACCGCTCGCAGGCAGGCAGCCAGCGGGCACAAGCCTGCTACGTGTTTCTCGCGCGCGCCGATCGTCTTCGGCGCGCCGCGGGGGCGTAGCGCAACCGCTCGCTTTGGGCGGGGACCACGGGGGTCTTCGACCTCCGGTCACTAAGGATTGGCCACATCTCCGTGTGCCCTGACCTTGTCAGCGGCACTAAAGAGTGGCCCCTTTACCTGGGAGAGGTACCGGCCATCTCGCGGCGTGGGGCCGCGAGATATGTCGCGTCCGCACGGTGCTTTGCACGCCGCGTGGATGCGGCACCCTTGTCCGGGTAGGGCCGTTCAACCAAAACAAAAAAAGACCCGTCCTCTACCCAAGGACGGGACCCTTACCGGGTTGAACGTAAATGGATGATGAAGGGTTGATGAGTGACATGTACTCTGGGACGCGGCGCTTTCGGGTGCCAACTCCCCTTCCTTTCTGACAACGGTAAGGGTGCATTTTTGCGCGCTCCTTAGCTGATCGGACGCGTGCGGGTCTAGCGGCGCTTGTTTTATTTTGTTCGGACGGGCGTTTGTCTTTTTCCAGGAGGGACGCGAGTCACGCGTCTTGGCATGCGGTAACCCGGCGGGCGCCCGCACCGGATTCTCGTCTGCATCTCGCACGTTTTGGTGAGGTTTTTTCTCCCGCTTTGAGAGCTTTTTTTTTTTTGTCTGAATAGGCTAGTTTTACTTTTAGATTTTTCTTGGTAGGCTAGCCAGCATCTGAGCCCACCGCCGCGTGGTAAGCTTGCCGCGATGGGGGACCCTTCGCGTCTGAGGCCCATGACCTTTTCTGGTCGTGTGCCTAGAGGTGTCCGCGAAGTTGACATATGCAAAGATTTGCTCACGCGCTTCCAGGTCGAAGATGTGGCTTGCGTGCAGAACTTTGGGAGGGGAAAGTTCGAGATCACATTCCACAACGATGACGCAGTGAGGCGGTTCAAAGCTTGGCCTGAAGTGCACGTTGGGAAGAAAGTCTCGAAGTTTCGCTAGCTGGGCCCACGTACGTAGACTGCGAGTTTTCGGCTACCGGGAGGATTACCAGGACGAGCACCTGGCGCGCGAACTCGTGGCCTTTGGGGAGGTACACTGTCACTCTCTATGAAAGGGAACACGCAGTCGCGTGACTGCTCTTTACAACGGCTGCCTACAGTATCTTGCAGAGCTTGTCCAGCGGCCATAACTGCTTGTTTTGTTTGCCAATAGATGACGCCAAAAGCCCACGTCTTTTCTTTTGCTGTCGATTGATGAACCATCATAAACCGACAGCAAATTCGGTAGGATGGCGCCGCAGGCTACGCTCTCACGTGTTGCCTTTCATAAAGGACGACGGTGTACTTGAGATCAGAAAAGAGAGCATGCTCGGTTGCGTTTTTGGAATTGCTGGCCCCGCATCGCACGGATGAGAGAAAAGAAATAGTGCGAGGACGCCAGCGTCAGGATTGCTCGCACGCTATTGGTTACTTTGTGTAGACGACGCGCACGCCTGTAGGTATGTAGAAGTGACGCAAGCACGCACCCGCAATAGAATGCGCGGTGTTTTTCGGCTGTTCCATTGTAGGGAAGCACCCACAACCTGTCGCAACACTTTCTATACCTTTCCCTTCTGCCTTTCTGTGTCCATCATTCCTTCTCCGTATAGGAGCTGATCTGAACCGTTAATTTGATTGATATGTGAGGTTTAGCATCCCAAAACCACCATATGATTATGAGAGACGCCGTAGTGGAGGGCTCCGGAAATTTTGTTCGTCCACCATGGGGTTCTTTAACGTGCACCTAAATCTGAGCACACAGGCCAACAACATTTCTGCCTCCATAGGAAATGCAGTGAACTGAACCGTGCTACCCGCAAAGTTGCAAAGGAGAGGCTGTTTTTTGTGTTTTCTTTAATCAACACCTTTGCCATACGCGAACTTAATACGGGAAGTTTGATTCATGCGAACTAAAGTTGGAAATTACTACCTGACGTTCAGTATCGCGCTTCTGTCCCACACCAGGCCAGTAGCAACTACCCTTGCAGAAACGCGATTCCTACTGACGCTCTCATCTGAATTAGACGCCAGCACATCTAACGTAAAGCGCGTTTCGGTCAACGACGCGGTACCGAATGACATGGCAGCTACGCGCACATTTACGTGCGAAATAGACGCCAGTTGGGCAGGCCCATCTGACATGAAGTGCCTCCGCGTCGGCCTCTGCACAGACGGCGATGCGCACGAGTGGCTCGCCAGACACAGCAAGGCAACTAATACGACGTGGATCGTCGATAAGGAAATAAAAAATCGAAAGAGGTAACTTTGCAAAGTTTTCATGTTGTCTCTTTCTTGTACAAGTGGCTAGTAGACTGGTTGAAACGCATGCGGGCTTATTTACTTACAGGACAAATATGCTGCATGCTCGCTCATTGTATAGAAAGGCAAGACACCGTGTTTTTCATTGAAATCTTGCAGCCAACCATGTAATGTCCAGTAGACATCAAATAATTATCAATCATATGATATTTTTATCCTCAATGGATATCCACAAAAGTTAACTTAATATTCATACAATATCTAGAGGATGTCCATTTTGAACAGAGTGGACCTTCATATAATGTCCACATCAGTTCCATACACAATATTGATATAATATTTGGCAATATTAATAAAATATTTAGAGGATGTCCATTTTGATGCGAGTGAACATCCATAGATTGTGCACAGCAGTTCTACAGATAACATTGGTATATATCAAATGACACTTATTTTTAGGTGCAGCGACGTACATATGCATACTATCTGGGGTTTTACGTCCCAAAACCACAATACGAATGAGAAACAATGTAGTGGAGGGCTCTGGAAATTTTAACCATGTGGTGTTCTTCAACGTGCACTGACACTGCACAGTACACGTACCTCTGCAATTACGCCTCCATCAAAATGTGACCGCCGCAGCCGGCATTGAACCCGTGACCTTCGGGTTAGCAGTTGAGCACCTTAGCCACTGTTGTACTGAGGCGGATAGACGTGCATGCAATCGCACCAGATGCTAGAAAATGATGAGACTGTTAACTCAATATGATTGCCTTTAGTCAAATTTATTCCATCAAATTCAGCAAAGGTCTTGGGGAATCTGTCATAGTGATGGCAGTGGACAGTCAGTCAGGGCACTGGTAGCCTGCAAATATATGCATGTGTATAAACACCACTGTTGACACAGCTAACATAATCTTTATGCTCAATGAGCAGTGTATGAAGCACGTTTGCAGGGTGTAATCTGGGCTTTGAAAAATTACCTCAACAGCATTACAAATGCAATGACAGCAGTTCCGATAATGAGTGTGACCACATATGGGGTATTTAGTCTAAACATGCTGTTTAGAAACCAATTATTTACACCAGCAGAGCATAATGATGAAGAAATTAGGTTCCATGGTTGCAATAGTTACCAGGCATATATATAAATGCATATTCTAAAGGGTGAAAAACACTCATATTGCACTCATATTGTTTGATCTGTACACATTTATGTGTGCATGAATACAGCCCTGTTTGATTACGTTATACAATCACAATGCAAGATTATGCACGAATTAGTAGTCTCTTTTACCATAGTGTTTAATCTATTATTACACGGCAGCCAGCCGGTCTGAGAACTGGCTAGCCTCCCTGTCTTTCTTTTCTTCCTAATATTGTGCAATTTGAACACCAAGGCCACTTCAGCGCTTAACAATAAGTTATAGAGTTAACTTTCGTAATTAATCCAGACACTGTGCGCCGGACACTGACAAGAGAGTCCACAAACACAGTGATGTGTCTCTCTTGTCCGTGTCCTTTATGCTGTTTGAGGATTAAGTAGAAATAACCAAGCCCAAGCTACCCTTGTACATTTTCAGTTGCTGTAACTGCTAGCCTTTCTATATGCAAGAGCAGTGCACAATTGGCCGAGAATAACAGCAGCTTAAATTGCACTTCAGCTACATCTACAGCACTGCTTACAGCTCGTACAGAGGGCAAAATGTTGGTCTAGAACGCTAGAGCGTCCGGTTCTGCACTGCATGGTTCACATCTACAGAGAACACGAAGATTGATATAGGCCACATGCAAGCTTGGGCAACCCCCAATAAGGAGCCTTTTTTGGGATGCGTGTGCAACTCTTTTGGCTGTGAGAAGCGCTGCCTGAAGTAGCACAGAAAATTAAACAGCGGCGAATCGGCCGGGTTAGTTTCCGAATAATTTGAGCTATGTGGCAAAACTTCTCTGTTAGCAGTGTTATGATTCCCACAGCCCGTCGCAGACATATCTTGCAGAATATTCTCTGTTCTGTTCCACGTACTACCAAGTGCGCTTCTGACCGCTTTTGACGTCCAAAACACTTGATGCAGCCGCAGTGACAAACAAATAAAACGCAAGGAATGCGCGTTATTGGGCCTATATGCTCAGCTGCAGCCCTGAGCGCGACGCTCTGCCGTTTCGACATGCATACTACAAACAGTGTACGCAAGTAAACATAATATTGGAAAAATTAAAGCCAGAAAGAAATGATGCATCTCTGCTCAAAATTGGTCACAAATACACGTGACAAACACACGTGTTTACGCACCGTCAATATAGTCAAAATTTAACTTACAGAAAAGGCCTTTCACTTTCATGTCTTAAAGACCTGAAGTGCTAAAAGGTAACAACGGTCTAAGGAGACAACGAGGACAAGCGTTAACTTCCAACTAAAATTTTATTGCAAAGCAGTAAGAATATATACGTGACACAGGCATCACAATAAAATCAATCAATGCACAAAGATCAAATCAATCATACATAGATAAAGAAAAAAGTGAAAACTAAGCAGCAGTGAATTTACGAAAAAAATCATGTGTCGGTGAGTTCAAGTGATCGAGTTCTTTTTTTCTTCTTGAAGTTTTCATGCAAGTACGCAGGGACACAAATAGAAAGACAAATGGGCATAATCTAACAACTGGTTTATTTTTCGGAAAACATTCACTTTATACCCCAATATGAGTGTGCGCGTTGTTCAACCAGAAATGTAACAGAGGGACAAAATAAGCTCAAGTGTGTTGAATGTGCACGCAATGTGATGTATTGCATACCTTGTTGTGTGCATGTGTATATATAGGGCAGACTCGCAGGTGCATTAAAACGAGGCTAAGGGAGAATATGTCAAGTCTGAAAGGTCGCCCAAACACCCATTTGGCTATGCATTGCAATAAGTGTGCGTGCTCTCTTTGTTTTTGCGATACTACCTTGGTACATAGGAATCGAAACAAGATGCGAAGAGAGATAATGGAGGCTTATCTTGTAGACAAGCAGAAAGACAAGTGTGTTAGCCACTCTTTGGTAGCCTTACTAGAGAAAGAAATTTCGCTCATGTCTATTAATCATTTAACTTAATATCGTTATTTGTGATATGTGTGCAGTGCATTTATTGTTTTTTTTGGTGGCCACAAGGCGCAGATCCGAGGAGTATAAAGTGAATATTTTTTAAAAAATAAATTAGTTGATAGATTGCGCCCATTTGTCTTTCTTATGCTTCCCTGTGTGCTTGCGCAAACATTTCAAGGAGGATATATTTCCACTAGAATGAATCGCAGTTTTGCTTCTCTTTTCTGTTCGTGTGACGAATGGCTTGCTAATGCAGCTTCGATTTGCTATCGCAGCCACCTCAATGATGAGCCTTAATTACACTATTGTTAGTGATTAGCCAGCACAGTTGTTTTATCAAACAACGGCTTGCCCTTGTATTCTGCACAATGAGTTGCCAGGAAACCATCAGATCCTTTTTTTTACTTTGTGGTTATGTTCAGGTAATCGCACATTGAGGCATCTGCCTGACTGTTCGATGTAACTGAGACCGCAGGTGCAGGGTACTTCAAATACTGCCTTCTTCACACATTGAACAAACTTATTCTGGTGCTTAATTTTACAATTGTTAGGAGGTCCTCTTACAGGATTAGTCCTTGCACATAACTGCAACAACTTATTCTGCACAGAAAATACTGCTGACACCTTCACCCTCTGACCAATTTTGTTTGTGTTGTGTGAAATTCCATGCATGTATGGAATCACAGCCACCTCCTTACTCAAGGCTGCCTGAGAAACAGTCCCTTCAAGAGGCATTTAACGCTGTTCAAAGATTGCCCAACGCCACCCACTCTGACGCACGAGACACCTGAAAATGGATCCCGGAGGTTCTTGGACCTGAGGCTTTCGTTTTCAAGTAATCATATATGTTGAAGCGACGAGCCTTGTTCTAAATACCTTTGGTGCCTTTCGCTTTGGCATATAGCAAGCTGATCAAGCATGGTGTTGTCCGTGCTTGTTTGTACAACGCACTCAGGATGTCATGCATCTTTCAATTCAGAAAAGTTTCAGAGGGCAGATAGCCTATAGACAGCTGGGTATCCTAGCCACTTGCTGGTATTCGTAGCAGAAAAACTGCGAAAAGACTCAAAATTCAGTGCCGCGTTCATTCATTCATTTTTATTTCCTTAAGGACCCCACTGGGGGGTATTACATAAGGGGTGGATACACAGGAAAAGGGAACATTTGAACATGTCAGTTTTCGCAGCACAGGTGATTTGTAACATTTGTCGCGAAGGATGATGGGCAGGTGGTTGAAGCAATGGAGCAGGGAAGGTCAACGGCGCGGGGAAAAAAAGAAGCTGAAAAAGTGGCAATTCTGTTGCGATGACGGGACACTTGAAGTGGATGGCTTGTGTGGTGTGAAATGTATGTCGGGGGGAGGATGTAAGGAGCTGCATTGAGAGAAGAATGAAAAAAATTTTGAAAGAGAAAGGGTGGCGATACGGCGGCGAACGTGCACTGTTTCTCAGGCAGCCGTGAGTAAGAAGGTGGCTGTGATCCCATATATGCATAAAATATCACACAATTTAAAGAATATATGTCAGAGGGTGGGGATCTCGGTGGTATTTTCTGCACCAATTAAGTTGTCGCAGTTACGTGCAAGAACTGATCCTGTAAGAAGACCCTCTTAACGAGTGTAAAATTAAGCACCCGAATAAGTTTGTTCTATGTGTGAAGATGGCGGCAGTATATGAAGTACCCTGCACCTTCAGCCTAAGTTACACAGGACAGTCAGGCAGATGTCTCAATGTGCGATTACTTGAACATAACCAGCAAGTAAAAAAAGGAATCTGATGGTTTCCTGGCGACTCATTGCACAGAATGCAAGTGCAAGCTGGTGTTTGATAAAACAACTGTGCTGGCTAATCACTCTAACAATAGTGTAATTAAGGCTCATCATTGAGGCGGCGGTGATAGCAAGTTGAAGCTGCATCAGCAAGCCATTCGTCGCACGAACAAAAAAAGAACTAGATTACTGGAACTCACCGGCACAAGATTTTGCTTTGTAAATTCACTGCTGCTTAGTTTTTTTCTTTATCTTTGTGCATTGATTGATTTCATTGTGATGTCATGTGACAGGTATATATTCTTGCTGCTTTGCAATAAAACTATAGCTGGAAGTTAGCGCTTGTCCTAGTTGTTTCCTTAGACCATTGTTACTTTTTAGCGCTTCAGCTGTTTTAGACAAGAATACCAACCAGCCCACTCCCGCCCCTTGCTTTTACGTTGGTCGGATATATCACCCACGCTGCCGAAGGCTGTGTCAAAGCTTTCGCCAGCTGGACATTTCTATCAGGTTTGGCGCAAAGCCAGCAGCATGTACCGTCGTCAAACCATGACGCCGGTACAACTTCAGCTTCCATCGCGTCAAAGAAGTCGATGACCGCAAATGACATCTACAAATAAACGTGGTGGTCAAAACAATTTTACGAGTCACTGATGCAATGTTTTACTGATTAGTCTTATTTGCGTATAGTGATTATTCTCTGATTAAAACCACATTCTTCTGTACTTTCATGGAGGAGGTCATGCCTAACCCTCGCAAGTGGGAAGTGTACAGAGACAACCGGCCTGCGATACGACAACCAGATTGTTTTTTTTTTTTAGTATTTGACACAGCGCGTTTTTTTTTTCCACCCATGTTCACCTAGATCAAAGGGCGAGGCCATGATCGTATCATGATCAAATAAAGGAACAATAAAAGCAGGAGGGCCCTTTGTAGATATGCGCTGTGATGAATCACGAACACATTACAGCCACAACGCGAGATTGCGTGCCTTATGCTGCATTCTGTTTTTTCGGGTGAAAATTTCGAAGTAGAAAAGGAAAGACTGTCGAAATTTGGGCTTGTTGGTGCATTGTGACGACTGAAAATAGCGCTAAGAAACGGGGACACAAGAAGAGGACACACGGCACAGGCGCTAACTTCAAACATAATGTTTATTACCACCGCACGCTCGCCTATATCACCAAGAAAAATAACGTCACATGACATGAATGATGCGCACAAAAAATTAATTTCTTAGAAAATACAATTCTTTGTCACTGAGCGTAAGAGAGGGAGTGCTGCCGCACTTCGACCCCAGTGAAGCGATAGCCTTAGCCTCATCTGAGGCTGAGGCTACCGCTTCACTGGGGTCTTGAATTGGTTCTTGAATTTCTGATTACATCTTGATATGTTTTTGATGACACATCAGAATGTAATCATAAACTCGAGAGCTAGTGACTTTTATTATCAAGATGGCAGCAGGCACTTAACAGAGAATACACTTCACAAATTATGCAGAAAAAACTACGCAGATTTTCAGCATGTAAACCTGATGTATAAACACTAAAGACATTTAACATTAAGTTCACAGCAGCCACTTAGCAGAGAATACTCAGTATATGATCCTAATTTTTGTGCGAAATATTTCCTAGTAGAAGTTACCTATATCGCTTAAGAGATGTACACGAAGGTTGAAGCCTATAGACTTTTCATAGTCAAATATGGACCAAGGGGTTCAAACCCCGAACCTCTGGATTCAGAGGTTCGGGGTTTGAACCCCATGGGGTTTGAAACCCGTGGGGTTTGAGTACATATCACTTCGAGGAGATATATAATTTCGACCAACTTGTTTTGAGTAATATTTAGCTGTCTGATTTGAACTATGTGGTTTATCATGCCTATTCAATTGATCCAACACGGGGTCCGGACAGGAAGGTGTGGTCGAGTGTCATTTTGTGCTCTGTACCACATTGAGAAAAAAAGTTCGGGGGTGGGGGGGGGCACGGGCCCGCTGCGCCACCCCTTGGATGCGCCTCTGGTTCAGACATTGATGGGGCGGCAAATTTTGTTGCATATTTTTACACAGCGTCGCGTTTTGACAGAAATGGCCTCAGTGCCAGAGGGAGGAGGTTGAGCGGGGGGGAGGCACTGTATAGCAATACTTATATCGTACACCCCCCACCCCCCCTCGAAGGACAACTCTGTGCACACCTCTGGAATGCATTTCACCTCGTTCCGAGTGCTAATTACTTTTTCCTGTGTCATAATCATGACTGGGGGCACAGCCAGGGGGTATGGGGGAGTCTTCAAACCACCCCTAAAATGTTCAATTTTGCATGAGAATATATGCACGCACACATACAAACCCATGCACAAACATACATAAATTATCGTTGAGCCCCGGCCGCCCTAAAAAATTTCTGGCTACGCTACTAATCACGACTGTGATTTTGCCATACCTTTTCAGCATCTCTTTGTCTTAGTATCAATGTCCAAACCCATTGATCCACTTTTGAAGTTGCAACCATTTTTGCTGAGTCACGGTCATCTAGTGAACATGACTATAACTCTTATCCCATTATTTGACCTGTACCTTTCTATACAACCATCACAACCAGCTTCACAGTTGTTTAAACTTACCAGGCATCATTTTCATGCTCTGCTGACTCAACTCATGCCTTAATCATTCTAGGTTCATCATCATGGCTCTCATCATCGCTATTGCAACCCAGCTTGTGTGAACTACTGACACTAATATGCAATTCTGATCACTTTTTTTATTTTTTGACTGTCCACCCACTTGCACTGTCAAGCTATGAGCGTGACTATAATGTTAACCTAGCTTTAGTCATGTCCTTCTTCAACTTGGACATTCTTTGGTATATCACATACCATGATTATTCATTTTATTCACGAGATATCAATTCTTTTTCAATCTTTTCATCATTTCGGCTCCTCTTTTGGAAGGTCACTTGGTAACGATACATATTCCCGCACACTGTCACGAATACAAGAGAAGTACTATTGGCCTCGCCTCACTGCCGACGTCGCCCACTACGTAAAGACATGCAGAGACTGTCAGCGACGCAAGACGTTGACAACTAGGCCAGCCGGACTTCTGCAACCCATCGAACCACCTCAACGGCCATTCCAACAAATCGGCATGGACTTACTGGGGCCGTTCCCGACGTCAACGTCTGGCAACAAATGGATTGTCGTAGCGACTGACTACCTCACCCGCTATGCCGAAACAAGGGCCTTGCCCAAGGGCACTGCCGCCGAGGTCACCAAGTTCTTCATTGAGAACATCGTCCTCCGCCACGGAGCCCCCGAGGTCCTCATCACCGACAAAGGTACGGCCTTTACGGCTGACCTAACGCAGGCGATCTTGAGGTACAGTCAGACAAGCCACCGCCGAACCACCGCGTACCACCCACAGACGAATGGCCTCACCGAGCATCTAAATAAGACCATCGCCGACATGCTGGCCATGTACGTGGACGTCGAACACAAGACGTGAGACGCCATACTCCCGTATGTAACCTTCGCGTACAACACGGCCGTGCAGGAAACGACGCAGTTTGCTCCATACAAGCTCGTCTACGGACGGAGCCCAACAACGACGCTTGACGCCATGCTACCGGTCGGCACCGACGAAGAAGACCTCGACGTCGCCAGCTACCTGGATCGCGCTGAAGAAGCTCGACAGCTAGCCCGCCTGCGTATCAAGAGCCAACAGACGGTCGACAGGCGCCACTACAACCTTCGACGACACCACACCGAATACCAACCCGGCGACCTTGTCTGGGTCTGGACGCCGATATGACGACGGGGATTGTCTGAGAAGCTCCTGCGACGCTACTTTGGACCCTACAAGGTAGTCCGACGTCGTGGTGAACTGGACTATGAGGTCGTGCCCGATGGCTTAACGTCATCCCAACGACGCCGTGCACGACCCGAAGTCGTACACGTGGTGCGACTTGAACCTTATTACGCGCGCTGATTAGCTGTGACGCATTGTTAATGTAATTTATTGCATGTACTCTCTCTTATGTTCTGTCTTTAGCATCGGGACGATGCTTTTTCAGAGGGGGGTAGTGACACGTGCGATTCTTTGGGTTTACGAAGAAAGCCGCTATCACTTTCTGTTAACCGCAACGCAGGCCGCGTTTATCTGTATGCCACTCTGGAACGCGTTACGACGCGTGTATAAAAGCCGGCGCAGTGCGCCACTGGTCAGTCTTTTTCCGTCGGCCGACGACTGTTCACGCCGCTGTTGCTGTTGAGTTGTGTTTGACCTTGTTTTGCTGGGCACAAGTTCGCCCAATAAACAGTTCGCCTGACATCGCCCTGACTCCTGCGTGCTTCCTCTCAAGTGCTGCGTGTGTCACAACCTCGTGGCAATATTAAAGCTTCCTAAAGCATTCACTGATGTGTACAAACACAGTGCAGATGTAATCTTACACTAGCATATAGGAATATAAATTACAAGAATTTTTCATAATTATCTTGATGAAATTCATATATTCAATTCAGGTGCTACAGCCATGTTTTTTTTTTTTTTCTTGGCAAGCAGACCACAAGTTAATTTTTTGTTGCGTGTTAGAATGTCGGACCCCAAACATGCATGCCGAACAGTGCGAAGATGAGTCTTCCTTACTTTTCCTGACAATGAATTGTCAAATAAGATTCCTTTGCTGATATGTAGGCAAATAAATCGAGGTCGATATTGATTCATATTGAAATTTCCATTTCTCTTACTCCATGCCATGGATGCAGAGTGCTTATATATGCATACATACATATACAGTTATGTCGTGTGGTGTAAATTAACCTTATTAATTGTAATATACATACAGAGAAAAGACGAAGCAGCAGTTTGACCAATATAAGGGCAGGAGTGAGGAGAGTAAGAGACATTAGTTAAAGAGGAAGCAAGTGTGGACATAAGAACAAGGTGCTTCTCGTGATGGATGGTTTTGACTAAGTGTTAAGGCTTCACATACCTCAATAGTTTTTAACCCATGGGCATACTATTTGTTAAAGGTGCACCATGCAAAGCAAACAGCTAACAACTGTCACCCTGACAAGGGAGAAAAATTTGCTGCGAGTTGCCCTGGAAAAGTAAATGTGATTGATTTTGCTGTAAATTCTACTGAAGTTCACATTTTCTTAACAATGACCAATTATAGAATCTCGCATGTTGAGTTCTCAACAAACCTAAAGAAACAGAACAGAAAAAACATTTCTTTTCAACAAGCTTATTCAGAAAAGCACATGTGTGATTGATATCTTAAGCAATTTCGACGTACGATACCCATAAGTTTACTATACTTAAGGAACAGCTAATCCCCACAGCCATAATAAACCACATCCAAGAAAGTAAAACAAAGTAAAAACTATACAGATGCAGAGCACTTTGCATATATGTGTGAAACACAAAAGGTAATTACTTTAGAGCAGTGACTTCAGCTGTACACTGCTTATCAATTAATTATGGGAAACAATGAAAACATAAGAGGCTTCTCATGTTGACATAATATTAAACAGCCATATGTAACACAAAAGTGACATACTTGTGATACTTTTTTGAAGTACTACATAAATACCAAAACAAATAAATTTCTAAGCACATTTTGAACTAAGCTTCTTAGCTGTGTAATACACAATGATATTTGAATCGATCACCTCGATGCTCGATTCAAATAGGTCACAAAGCTTCAGACGAAAAGCACTTCAAAACCTCATGCCAGTGGTATCAACAAGGGGAGTATGGATGCTGCGATTGAAGCACAACTGTGTGAGGAGAGAACAAACACTAGTAACGAAAAACAAAGTTTTGTTAAAAAGTGAAGCATTCTTCATATTTTACAATGTGGGAATCGAGAGCAACCGCCACCCTGGCGCCTGTTTACCCAGCTAGCACGTGTGGCAGAACCACGGGGCCTGCCCCGCCGCGGTGGTCTAGTGGCTAAGGCACTCGGCTGCTGACCCGCAGGTCGCGGGTTCAAATCCCGGCTGCGGCGGCTGCATTTCCGATGGAGGCGGAAATGTTGTAGGCCCGTGTATTCAGATTTGGGTGCACGTTAAAGAACCCCAGGTGGTCAAAATTTCCGGAGCCCTCCACTACGGCGTCTCTCATAATCATAGAGTGGTTTTGGGACGTTAAACCCCACATATCAATCAGAACCACGGGGCCCCGAGTGCAGTGGCCCGCCGTTATTTGGCAGTATGGCTGCCGTGGCTATGCCGCCAGGCCTTTTGTCTGGTAAAAGCTGCACGCCAGCTTGTCAGAGTGGAACTACGTGTTCGGACATGTCCAAGCGAAGCGCTCGCTTACCCTCAGGCGGGTCACATGGGCACGCTAGCACACGTCACTGCGCTTTGCCTGTCCCTGCTGGCTGCCTGTGACATCCCCTCTCCCCAGAGCTTGCTTCTACCTGACGCTGGCTTGCTGTGAGATGCTCTCAGGCTGGCACGAGAGGTTTATGCCCACAACAAACATGTATTTGCCAATCAATTTTATTTAGGTGCAATCTGCAAAGATTGTACGGCCTCTGAATTATGGTGGTGCAATTTTAATTTTGCTGTCCATGGTGTTTTGAGCTACATTTCATTGTGGGCGAATGCGTGGAGTGCTGTGTCCGACCAGCAAATTATCCTGCGGGAGGATACGGCCCACGTTTAATGCCATACTCATCCCTCGGTACCTGTGGAAATGATGTGCTGAGCAAGGACGTCCGAGGACTTATGTCTAGATAACACCCCGGGACAACTGCAGTTCAGAGTAGTGTACTCACTGCACGCATCTTTACAAATCAGCAATCCTGGGACCTGGTTTCCATCGTCACGACACGGCATGCCTACCATATTTAATGTTATCGGTAAGCACATGGCCAAGCCATCTTTCACAATGCTCATAAACGATTACAGGTAAAGTTGATTAATCATAGATTAAAGCAAAACATAATCTACATAGTGTCCATAAAATTTTGGTACTTATCGCCACATTTGGTGCTCATTTTGTACAGTGCAACAATATTTTACCATGACCATTAATTAAATTGCAATGGCATAATTTCAGCATGACTAGACGTTAATTCTTGGGAACGAAGCCCACGAACAACACAATTAATGTACACTTGACGAGAACTGCGTATAGGTAAGGCAAACAATGCTGCAAATATGAAAAATAAGCTGCTTCTTGCTTTGCGGTACGCATCACAGATTTTTCCGCTAAACTCTTGCCAGGTGGTAAAGGAGCCCTCGTGGTTCTCATACTTCGATTTTTACACTGATATGCCATGTCATACAGCCTCTACGTGGCCTCAGCAAGGAACTTTTCATTCACTCTGCAAATAAACAAATCCCCATCGCAAGCCAGTGCAAGACATTTTTCCACTGAAACAAGTGACACACGCTTGATTTCAGCAGTAGATTCAACTTTAACAAAATGGTAGGGTTCATCCTTGCAGAACACCTCAAGCATGTTGTGCTTCACAATGTACACCTGAACAGAGAGCACTGTCTCCTTTAGGCATGCACACTGTTCATGCCCCTGTGAGCAGTACACACTAATGTCCCGAAGGCGGCCAAACAACCCATTGATAATGACGAATGAATTTACCCTTCGCGATCTGTCCAGATCCGCAGTGCAATATGCAACGTTTCCAATGCTCATCTTTCGAAAATGAGTGCCATCCGCACTTCGCACTGCTTTACCATAGAATGTAGTGATCCCATTCTGCACAGATCGTTTTCTTAATTCGTAGCCCTTCATTTGTGCCTTGAACAAATTCTAAGTGTGTGCATTTTCTCTTGCAACATTACTCCAAGCGTAGGCAAGGCTTGCATGAGGAAGAACTTGTCAATAATCTGTTTTTCGGGGTACCTGGTCCCTTTGACCATTTTCACAAGCTTTCCATTCATAGATTCAAATCCGAACATTGAATGTGCCCACAGTGGACCCCATGCTTCACTGTGTCAACAAGGTGAAGCAGCAGATGCGCATTGTATGTCATGTTTGTTATGCCATATAGCTCCTGGTACTCTTGGACAAACTTTACCATTTCATTTTTCATAATGTTGAGCCTGTCAAGGGCTACGCAATCGCTCAACAAGTAGTACACTATGTCAACGAATGAGACCCAGTGGCGGTAATTCTTTTCTGGAACATAGCCAGCCAACACAATCGGCGAATAAAACAACAACCAATTCCGCCAGTCAGCACATTTCCAGTGTTTCAGGTCATTCAGTGATCTTGGAAGCCTTGATATTTCCCAGATTGGTTTCAGGCTGAGCAGCTTCTCGTTCAATTCACTCAAGTGAAGGCGAAGCTTAAAACTACGACACCTCTTAGAGTTTAGCCACAGCAATGTCGTAGCTTTTACAAAACCTGCACAAACAGCATGCATGTAGTCAACCACAAAGCCAGTAGGAAAGTCAAAGTGGTTAAGCAGCGTGAGGAATCTTGTAGCCTTTATGCCACGGCTCACTTGCTCTTGCTTTCTTCTGGCTTTTTGGGCATGATGCTGAAATGACTCATTAGTACGGAGCTTTATAGCAGAAGTGGAGACTGGGTAGACACGGCAATGCCCATTACCCTTTGCAATGACATCTCCAGGATGCTCGCACCATGCGCAACCGTACTTCCCATTAAACTGAGTCATTCCCATAACTTCACATCTCGCGACACTGTCCACCGTGCATGGGCCAGGGAAAACCTTCATATTTTTTTTCTGCCCATGTGAATCTTCCCATGTCATGCCGGTAGAAGAAAGCACATTCAGCGACTTCACAAAAGGCAGGAGGAACGTATTCATTACAGGCTTTTTGGGCCCAAACCACAGGCCAGCAAGGACGAGCCTCTGGACCCTGTCTTTATACGTCAGCTCATTAATTTGAGCAAGGAGAGGCCAGAATCCAAACTTGCTGCTTTCAAAAAGTGGAACACCATCGGTGTTAAATGTCAGCGAAACATCATTAGGACCCATGGGAATACTTCTGTGGCCAATGCCTGTCGTGATGTCTGTGACATCGAAAGAGGGGGACGACTGAGCAGGCACAACCTCAGCTGTTTTCAAAATATCACAGATTTGTGATTCTATGTTAAATGAAAAAAAATATGATGAACTTTTTAGCAGTGCACTGATGTCATGATGCACATTGCAGTGCTCGCAAAAAACGGTAGATGCCATTTCAGCAGTCCCAATGTAGTTGCAACAATTGCTACAGTATAAATCTCTGTTCTTTGCACTCTCAGGAGAGCTGAAATGTCTAAAAAATTTGTACTTTGAACAAGGCAGCTCTGTTTTTTCCGGCAGATGAGCGCGCAATAACTGAAGCAAGCTCTCGGTGGCTTCTTTCGACGCGTCATGGCGGAGGCTGTGGCCCATAATCAGCAAAATGCTCTCTGCCCTGGTGATCTTCGAACCTGGATACAGCTCCTCGTCCTGTTAGATGCAAAGAAACAAAAATGTTTATACCACAGGCATGCACACAAAAACTACACGCTTATATGGTAGTCCATAACAAGCATGCATGTCCCGTCAGCTTAATTACAGCTATGACAATAGATGACTATTTTTGTTACCATTAAAGAAATGCCTGTCTCCGTGTCTATACACATTGATACATTAAAGCTTTCACCAGTCAAACACCACCTTTGCACATATACCAAAGGGACAGCAATGCCACGTGAAAAAGCATATTTTTCACTAGGTGGTGCTGTGAATTTATAGATTATAAAAGGAGTGCAGGCACGGATGGAGGGCGAATGGGTAGTGGGTGAATTGCAAAATGGGTTCCAGGAACAAAGAAGGTTAGGGGATAATCTGTTCTCATTAACGCAGTGCATTGAAACAGCAAAAAAATAAGCACAGGCCTTTATTGCTGGAATCCATGTAAATCAAGGGACGTTACGACAGTGTAATTCAAGAGGATCTGTGGGGCACACTAGATGCACTGGGAGTCGAATATTGAGTAGCTAACCTCTTAAAAAATACATATGAAGGTAATAGGGTGCTGATAAAATGGGAAAAATGGGTCCCTGAACCTATAGAGATACAGCGGCGGCTCAAACAGGATGTCCTCTCTCTCCCTCATTGTTCATGCTGTACCTGCAAGGATTAAAGGCCAAACTAGAGAGGAGTGGACTTGGCTTCAACCTATCTTTTGTTAAGGAAGGGGATTGCGTTGAACAGTCGTTACCAGGACTCACGCACGCAGACGATACAGTATTAGCGGCTGACAAAAAGGAGGGTTTGCATTGGCCTGATAGGTATCTGCGGTGAAAAGGCAAATAGGTCATGTTTAATAACAAAAGGTCCGCAGTCATGATATTTAAAGATAATATTGGCAGTGAGCTTACAATAAAGGGGGTTATGCTGGAGGTAGATAAGTTCGGTTATCTCAGTGTACATAAGCAGCAACTAAAGGTAGCAGGATCGCAGCTGTAATGGAACATAGAGCACTGTGGAATTACAACAGGTCAAAGTGGTGAGAATGATTCGGTGAGGGGTGACGGTTCCTGGCTTGACTTTTGGCAATGTGGTTTTGTGTATGAGGTGAGAGGTTTAAACAAGGCTGAAAATAAAACAATGCAGCCTGGCGCAAATAAAGGTTATAAATTTCCCATGTGTACAGATCTACGAAGTTTTCACGGCATACCCACTAAACAATTTAACTGCAATTCCGGACGCGACAGCTATGCCGATGCACAGCCGCTCAATAAGAAAAAGAGGGTGGCCACTGTGTGAGTTGCACATCCGAGATGAACGCTGAGTTGTTTAGCCAATTTAAGATTTATTAGTCAAGTACATCACTGCCGCGACATTTTCGAAGGGTGATTCACGTTAGGCTCGCTCAAATGCATCCAGCACTGCGATATCGAGCAGTGAACAAACCTGTACTGGCAAGAAAATTAACTGCCTTGGGGTTGAAAGCGAGCCCGCTGCACTGACAATGGCATAGGCAAGTCACGTGATGCCGTTTACTACATCACTGCAACAGCAGCACCGGCCTCTGCAGTGGTCGCCCTCAAGGCCAATACCGAGCCATGTACCAAGGAAATGGCATGTGATGAGGAGGAGGAAACAACTGAGTACCTTGTACTAAAGGGCCTAACCCTGCAGTGCCGACATGACAACAATGGGACAAGGAATATTTTTTTGGCAGCTTTGGGGTTTAGGGATAGTGGAGGGAAAGTAGACTAAGTGCGTGAAAGCAACCAAATGGAGGCTATCTGATTGGTGGCTAAAGTCAAGACCAGAGTAAAATTTAACCCTCCGTTACGACTAAGTACAGTAGATGTTACCAGCCACGGTGAAGTGCCGTGAGCTCCTGCCCGAGCTAAAGGGTTATTATCCATCCATACATTGTTAACAGTATGTGTTGGACAGCTATGTCAGTTTTAATTTGCTAAGCGTTTGCACAGCTGATTATGTGTGCTACTACAGCAGGCACACGCAGGAGCTTGTTTGGGAAAATTTATTTCGCATTGTACAGAAGTGAAAATAAAATTATGCCAAGATTAGCAAAAGACCGTAGCCAACGCTGGTTGTAAAGGTATGAGATAGCACTCTGAGGAGCGAGAGATAGATATATGCGAGCTTTTCGGCTTACTTGCTCTAAGTCTTTACGAGAGTACAAGTCGTTCGGCGGCGTTCGCATGCATGATTCAAACGCCGCCGGGCATCACTTACACTGCAGATAACAGTCGCATTACCAGTCGGCTCAGTGACTACTGGCAGCTACGGCGACAATGAAGAAGCATGCTAATAAACACCGCTGCCACACGGTGCACTCCTGATCGTGATTAGGCGCGATCGGGAAAAAGTTTGTCAACTATGATAGTTTTCCTTCGGTAGCTTGCGTAAACGAGCATATCACGACCAAGAAATTTCATCCAGATCCGGCCCAATTACGATCGAAAGTGACCGTGTGACACTGGTATAAGCCTCACCAGATCGGCGTTTCCGTCTGATGGCTCACATGCGTGCGCTTCATCTCCACTCGTTTCCGCGTCCGAACTTTCGCTGCTTGTATCCGTGTTCGGCAAGTCGACATCAGTTGGGTCGGGTGACTTGATACACGCACTTTCCACGGACTTGCCAGAACAGTCGGAGTAATCGTTCACAAGAGGATGGCTGCGGTCACAGAGCGTTTCTTCGCTTGCAACTACACTGACTAAATCAGGCGATTGAGCACTTCCATTTTGTAGTGTGGGTAGCGGCGAAGCGTCCAATGAAACTGTCTTCTTCGAACGGTGCTTGGAACGCACAGGAACGTCGTGCGTTGGGTCCGAAATATATAGGTTGTCTTTTCGCTTCCGTTCCATGGAAGACCAGAAAACCTTAAGGACCGAAGAGTTATCAATACGGTCGTCTCCTCGCAACGTTGTCAGAGAACATCTATCGTTGTCACGCTATTCTCCTGCACTGCACTTGTGGATTGGCTAGACTTGGCGCAGTGTGAGTCTGTAACCTCCATTATAAAAAACGAGTGCGGTATTATATATTTTTATATAAGTACTATTTACCATACTAAATTAAAACTAACCAAATAACACGTTTATGATTATTTTTATTACAAATACGTTTGCAAAATGTATGTGCCACACAACGATTCGAAACTGCCTCTCAAACCTTTCCGATACTGTTGCTGTGACGTAGGAGTTGTTGTTGTTTGGAGCACGTGTGGCGCACGTTGGAACGAGTGCTTGGTCTCTGCGTGTACAGCTTGTGCGTTGCTACGAGTTCGGTCGTTCGGTGTAAGACTGAGGAAGAGATAGCACAACATGAGCCATATTTTAGTTAAGTGGGTGTCGTCCTCACTGCGGGATGTGTACAACGTCCGAGCGATTGTGGACACCAGCGTAAGTCTGCAGTTGCTGATGGACGCAAATTGGATTGGATTGGATAAACTTTTATTTGGTCCTCCAAAACACAGATCACTGTGTTGCGGGCAGCTCCCACGTGGGGACTGAGATGCCAAGCTCCTCAGCCACCTCGCGGGCTTGGTGGACAGCCCAGAGCTGATCTGCCAAGGATGAGCTGCAGATTGCCGCCTCCCATCTGGCAGAGGTGATGTGCGATAAATGAGCGAATTTGGTGCACTGCCAGAGCATGTGTTCTAATGAAGCTATTTCCCCACAATGTGGACAAAGATTACTTGGATATAGGTCAGGGTACATGATGTGTAACATTCTCAAAGTAGGGTACATCCGCGTTTGCAAAAGCCTTAATGTAAGTGCTTGGGGCCGGGTTAGATTTTTGTGAGGTGGAGGGAAAATCCTTCTAGACAGGTAGAAATGTTTAGTGAGCTCGTTATATGTTGTAAGAATTTCCCGGTTATCCCCTTCACCGCTAGAACGCATCCCCAGGGAGGCGTGGTTGGAGAGTTCTCGCGCCGCCTCGTGTGCTGCTTCGTTGAGATTGGGAGGGGAATCGTTGATTTGTCCAAGGTGAGCTGGGAACCAACTCAGAAGATGATGTGTTATGTTCTTGCCTTGCAGTATTTTCAGCGTTTGTTCACAGACCGTCCCCTTGGCGAACGCCCGTAGTGCTGCCATGGAATCACTGTAGACCACTTCAATGTTATCCATCTTGAGTGCTAAGGCGATGGCCACTTGTTCCGCAATGATTGGGTCTTTCGTCCTGACCGTCGCTGAGTTGACGACATGGCCAGCCCCATCGACTACCACTGCCACAAACGCTTTCCCATTGGCGTAGGAAGCCGCGTCAACAAATACGACCCCTCGTTCCTCGTTTGAGACTTGACGAAGTATAGTCCTGGCCCTCGCTACTCTTCTTCCGACGTTGTGTTCTGGATGCATGTTTCTCGGTATAGGAGATACCGTGATAGTCTCCCTGATGTTGTCAGGGATATCATTGTAATTGCGTCTGATTGCTATTGGGTTTTGGCCCAGCTCCTGCAGGATCATTCTCCCCGACCTTGTAGTAGATAACCTTGCAAACTGTGCTCTCTCTTGGGCTTCTGCTATTTCTTCGAGCGTGTTGTGTATGCCAAGCTCAAGCAGACGCTCGGTGCTGGTATGTATGGGTAGGCCCAGGACCTTCTTGATAACTTTTCTGAGGAGCACTTTCAGTGTCTCGGACTCTGCTCTTGACCAGTTGTGCATTGCTGCCTCGTATGTGAAGTGACTTAGAACAAACGCATGCATCAACCTGATGAGGTTGTCTTCCTTGATCCCATTTCTTTTGTTGGCCACTCTGCGTATGAGGTGCACCGCACTGTCTGTTTTCCGAGTTAACTTGGCTATAGATTTGCTGTTGGCGCCGGTAGACTCTATCAGCATTCCCAGGACTTTGATGGAGTCGACCCTCTGGATGGCATCCCCTTGATTTGTACGGAGATGGATGTCTATCTGGTTTAACGGCTTCCATCCCCTGGGCTTTGGTTCCCGGCGTGCAGTCCGATAAAGCAAAAGTTCTGACTTACTCGAGGAGCACTTGAGCCCGGAAGGGCGAAGGTAGTCTTCTACGGTGTCAATCGCCTCTTGCAGAGCGCTCTCAATCTGCCCCTCGCTTCCACCTGTGCACCAGATGGTAATGTCATCTGCGTAGATGCTGTGCTTCAATCCTTCAATGCTCGATAATTTCTTTGACAGTCCGATCATGGCAATGTTAAACAGCATTGGTGAAATCACTGCCCCTTGTGGCGTGCCCCTTGCTTCTAGTTCGATTTCTGCGGTCTCGATATCTGCAATCTTCATCACGGCTTTCCGATCTGTCCATACGTAGTCATAGAAGGCTTTCCCTAGACCAAGCTTGGAAATTGCTTCGAGTATGAATGAGTGGTGGATGTTGTCAAACGCTTTTTCTAGATCTAGGCACAGAATGGCTCTCACGTCTCTGGTTTCATTGTCAATGACCTGGTGTTTGATAAGCTTCAATGCATCTTGTGTGGATAGCCCTGCCCTGAATCCAACCATATTGTGTGTATATATGTTGTTATCTTCCAAGTACTTGTTTATCCTGTGCAGTATGGCATGTTCTGCGACCTTGCCGATACATGATGTCAAGGATATTGGCCTCATGTTGTCCAAGTTAGGGGGCTTTCCTGGCTTAGGAATAAGGATCGTGCTGGCCAGCTTCCACTGCTCTGGCACCCTGCCTTCTTTCCATGCTGAATTGATCATATCCCTCAGGGTTTCAATTGAATCGTCATCAAGGTTACGCAGGGCCTTGTTTGATATACCGTCCGGGTCAGGGGCCGACCTGCCGTTGAGATCATGCAAGGCTCTTCTGATCTCCTCGATGTTAAAGTCGCCCTCAAGACCTGGATTTGGCGTGCCCTGGTACTGTCTACTTGGTGGTGCCAATCCTCTTTTGATTGGGAGGTACTTATGCACGAGCTGCTGGACAACTTGCTGTTCTGTAGTGCGCCCTATCTCTTTATGCAAAATTCGAGCGATGACATGCTTTTGATTTGTTTTGGTGGTGTTTTCGTTGAGGAGATGCTTTAACATATTCCATGTCTTGCCATTGCGCATCTGACCATCGACGGAGTTGCAGATTTCGTCCCACTGCTGCCTCGATAGTGCGCGACAATGTTCCTCGAGTGATCTGTTTACCTCAGCTATTTTCTTCCTCAGTGTTCGGTTCAGGCGCTGACCCTTGCAACGGTTCAGTAGTGCTTGCTTTGCCTCAAGAAGATGAGCAAGCCGGCTATCCATTCTTTCAACCGGAAGATCTGTGGTAATGGTGGAGGAAACGGATTTGATGTCATCTTTAATCTGTTTGACCCACTGCTCCAAGCCTTGTCTGTGGCCATCTTGTTCCCTTTCCATCCTTATCTTCCTGAACTTATCCCAGACTGTGAAGTGGAATTCTCTCTGTTTTTTACGCTCCACGGAGAAGGTAGTGGCAAGAATGCAGTGGTCACTCCCTAGGTCTACAGCAAGGTTCATCCACTGGGCCTTCTTGATGTTCCTTACAAATGTAAGGTCCGGGGTGGAATCCCTGCAGCAAGATGTACCAAGCCTTGTTGGTAGCCTGGGGTCTGTGATTAGGGTGAGATCAAGTTCACTGGCACTTTGCCAAAGTCGATTTCCTTTCCCAGTGTTGTACTTGTAACCCCATGTATGATGAGGGGAGTTGAAATCACCTGCTATGACGAGTGGACATTCCCCGGCGATATTAACAGCTTTCTTTAGAACCGTCTTGAACCCTTGCTTTTGTTCCTTTGAACTGCTGTATATATTAAGAATGAAAATGCTCTGACGGTTGCTGGTACCCGGCACGATCTCTACCAAGACGTGTTCCAATCGGCCTGCTTCTATCTTGAGGTCATGGGTTACGTGCGTTAGTTTGTTGCATACGAAGGTGCAGACTCCCCTCCCTTCAGTATCCCCTATAACAGGCCAGAATCCAGGCAACGTTGCTTGCGGTGAAAGGGTCTCTTGTAATAATATAATATGAGGCTTTTCTTGGCTGCTCCTGATATACTGCTGCAGGGTTGCCTTCTTTTTAAGGTAACCTCTACAGTTCCATTGCCAGATACGAAATGCTTCACGTAGCGCTGCCATCATGGTTATTACATGGGTGGCCAGAGCCTGATGCTGCACCTGTCGACAGGTTTGGTACCACTAGTATTGGTGGCCGAAGGGGTGAGCTTGGTGCATGAGGAGGCCTTGCTGTGTTGTGCAGATCTGCTTCGAGCTTTGTAATGCGCAAAGTCATATGCTCTTCCAGTGCCGTCACGCTTGATTGTAGCCTACCCATCTGCTCGCTAAGATTGGCTACTACTTTGCTGAGCGTGTCAAACACCTCTTTCATATCTGACATGGTCGTTTGGTTGGCTTCCACGTGTTCTGCCATGACTGCCCTCTTTTTCGCGGTTCTCGAGTCCCCCACGTTTTCAGCCACAGGGACATCAACTGGCTGAGGCATTGGCTGTGAAGATTGCGCGCTGGTTAGCTTAGTGAGAAGAATTTTTATTTCCTTTAACTCAGCTGATAGCCTCTCATTTGATTTTGTAAGTCTCGCGTTTTCTTGCTCTAGCTGTGCAATTCTATCATGCTCTGGCAGCTTACCTGTCATCACCTCTGCCCCGCCGTTGCGCACTCGCTCAGCCCAGCTGCCTTTCGAAGTAACTGCAGGCGTCCTCCCCGGGTGTGAAGCCGTGATCTCGAACTGAACGCCAGGTAGCTGGCCGTTCGGGTGCCGCCCAGGCTGATCCCGACCCTGATGGTGACCTTGAGAACTCGAGTGCCTTCGTGATTGGGAGCGGGCCTTGGGTCTAGAACCTCTTCTGGAACGCGACCTCCCCCTGGAGTGGGGCCGCCTTTCCTGTTCTTGTGTAGTCTGGATGCTCTGGGTCCCGTAGGCTGGAATAAGCTGCTTGTCATTGATGTCTGGACTCGATGTGATTGATGCGTCCCGGGCTTCTGCGGCTGCTCGCGATCTTTCCCAACGTCTGCGTCTGACGACGTATGGCACTAAGAACCTGTTCTTGCACTCCTTGTCTGCCGTGGGATGGTGACCGTCGCACAGCCTGCATCTTGGATTGCACTGGTGCAGGCTATCTGGGTTCTTGATTTCGCAGCCTCTGCAGATTGTTTCAGCTGGGTTCGGACAGACGTCAGCCCGATGTCCCAGCTTTCCGCAGACGTAACAAATATCGATGTTCTTGCGGTAAAGGGAGCACTGCAAAAGTGAAGGTCCATATCTCACGAATCTGGGCACCTTGTGTCCTTCGAACGCTCTGATGATTGTCCCGGTGTTCTTGATTCTCTTGGCCTGCAGCGCGAGCGGGTTGTTCGCGTTCACAATCTTTCGGGTCAAAATGTCCTGAGTATCGCTTACGGGGATCCCGCGAATCACTCCTTTACAAGTGTCGTGGGGTGCCGCGGCGTACGCGCTAACCTCGAAAACTTTGCCTCCAATGTCAATTTGCTTGACCTTGAGGTATCTTGAAGCTCTGTCTTGGTCCGGAGTGCTTGCCACCATAATGTTCTGCTGCAAGTTGGAACAGATGATGTCCTGCATGGCCTCTTCCTCTTTGACGCCGGCCGCCAGTACTATCGCATCTGCCACGGCTCCAGTGCCAATTCTCGAGATATTTAATCCTCCACGTGGTCGTAGCACAATTTTGCTGAAGTCCTTAGGTAGTGGCGGCATGCGTCCAGCTCGCACGATTGTATGCTTGGTGTCATACCTACTACGACTGGCTCGAGCGTCTCCCGCAACGCCGGCCTCGGTCGGACCCTTGGCAGCAGGAACGCTAACCGCGGCTTGCTTATTCCTTGAGCGTCTCGTTTCGGCTTCCTTCCAACCCATTTCTTCCGTGCAATCCTCTGGAGAGATGTCCTCTCCATCTACTTGGTATTCCATTCTTAGTTGCAGATACTGGAACGCGCAGAGCGTTGAGTCGCGTTTGCGCCGGGCCGGCGCATCGGCGACAATTGCCTCCTTGGTTAGGCCTAAATCCCCCGGTGGCGTTGCCGTGTAAAAATGTCCCAAAAAACGGTTTAAAAGTCCACTCACCGGCACAAAGGTGGTATCTGCTGATTTCTTAAGAACTTAGGCACACGATGAGAGTAAAAACTCGGCGACAAATTCGTGAATACCACAGGAAAGCATTCTTGAAAGCAGGAGCCGATCTTCGCGCGTCCGCACTGGTTGGCACCTCACGCCGTAGTGTCCCATGGACGCAAATGCCATTGTAAATTTACGCGGCACCGTGGTAGCGGTAAATTGGAAGGAGGGCGAGCCGGCGGCGGACGCCGAGCTGCTGGACTTCGGTAAGTAATGCCACTATTCATGAGTTCTCGCTGTAAAGTATTTTCTGTTGCCTAAAGACTGCTTAATGTAGGGTTAGAAAGGACAATGGAGCGCCGGCGAACAAGGCTGGTGCGGTTGGCGAGCACGGCTTCGGACAGTGCCGAGGAGGTGCCTCGAGAGGAGAATGCGCCGAACGGGGTGAGTTCTGTGTTAACTTTAATTGCCGTGCGGGCCAAGCACGACCAGCGCATCGAGTTGAGTTGTGTGTGTGTGTGTGTGTGTGTGTGTGTGTGTGTGTGTGTGTGTGTGTGTGTGTGTGTGTGTGTGCGCGCGCGTGTGTGTGTGTGTGTGTGTGTGTGTGCGCGTGCGCGCGTGCCCGACGAATACAGCGCGAACTGCGCCGTCTGTCAGTCGTGTCCGCAGACAGGCATACACAGCGCTAGTTGAAATGGCTCACACAACTACCTGCGGCTTCTTGTTTGCCTTTTGGTAGAGTTTAGTGCCGGAGTGCCGAATGCACTGCACTCGCATCTCACCGCTTTCAAGGAAACATTTGCTGATACCATGACACTCGTTGTGCCAAACAGTACAGAAAAATGCAGTTGCTAGAAAGACTCCACTATGTTTGAGGGAATGTAAATGTGTTGGTGCACGTCACTAAAAACATTGCGCATTTCTTTCCAAAGTAAATTGCCCCAGTTGATTCAATTGTTAAGGTGTTTATTGGACAGCAGTATTTAGTTTACAACTGTACTTTAGTGACTTACCAGGGCGAGGGGCTCGTTAAGTCCCCAAGGGCCTTGAAAAAATCTTTTTCCAATTATGGTGAGCGTACTAAATTGGCCTAAATGTTTGTTGTATGAATCAATATTTTCTGCTCTAGTTTCTGTATCACATTTTTATTAAAATATCCTTGTTTCAAATACTTACAAACAGTTCATTGTAAATCGAGACTGAAAAGGCTACATATAAAATAACTGTGTGAACTGCCAATGTTACATAATATAGTTAATGTACAGTCACGATCATAAGTTTGGAGACCACGCGATTATGTGGCAGTGTGCATGCGTACGCCATCTAACGGCTCATTGCCTGCTGTCGAGAGTCTCACAGTGCACATGCGCAGCCTTTCTATCTCGCTTTCCTGCTTGCTGCACGCTGGCACGTGGGCTGAATCTGGGCATTTGTGGATTTTGCCACCGGTAGTCTTGCATGATGAAGTAGCGGCGCAGCATCCTCAAACTTCTTGGTCCGATCTCTGAGCTGGTTCCGAACTACATAAAATTGAAACGTTGCAGATTGCTATCGCTGGCATAACTTCACTATGGAAAAAGTGCTAGCCACTCACTTGAGGTATTTTCATGTTCATGTATTTTAACTGTGCCATGACGTCTTTCTATTAGGGCACAAACACTATCTTTGAACTTACACAGCGAAAGGTATGCAGTGGATTTTGTGTATTGCCGGTTAAGCTTCCGCAAGCATGCCACCACGAGTGCTGGTCAAGGAAAGAGCAAATAGTAGATTTATTTGTCCATGGCCTACTGCAACGCCACATCTGGAATCTGTTAAAGAGACCTCGGAGAGCAACAAGCACATCTCTGAGAGCATGTACAGCCACATATATAAAGCACTCCCTTTAACATGAATGATGAAATGTTGCCTGCTTGGCAGGCATCTCGAATCCCGTTGCTAGGAGACATTTCCATTTATTGGGAAAGGGTCGATTTGGACCATGGCTGCTGTGCCATCAGCATTACTGGTGGCAGTAATCGCTAATTCCAATAATCAGCCTCCGCGATAGATTGCAGCAAGCAGGCCAGCTGGAAAGAATGGCCGTCTGTGTGCACTGTCATACTCTCGACAGCAGGTGACGAGCCGTTAGACGGTGCGCACTTGCAAACTGCCACACGTTCGCGTGGCCTCTATACTTGTGATCACAACTGTGAGTTTTGTATGAGTTGTAAGGTATTGTAGCTTTGAAAGCTGATAATTCTGCGAAATGAGAGTTCATTTTGCTTTGTTATACGCTCTTCAAACATTTGTATTCACTTCTGTGTTTCCCAGCAGTCATATCCGTTCGTCCCTATAGCCCTGCTGTTCTGGCTGTCGTGCATGCTGAATGTCTGTATATGCAACATATTTTTACTGTTGTTAGTCGCAGGTTTCCACTGTGGTTGTAATTGTGCATGCAAGGCTTTCACAATTGCACATGTAGGTTTCAGATCAAGTAGAGGAGCAGCTTATAGTGTGCTAGTCAATTTTCCATGTGGACGCTGTGGCAGTAGAGGAAGTCATGTACTAAAAAAAAGTTCCCTACTCAGGCTGGTGCTCAGTGTGCCTGCAGTGCCTCACAGCAGGTCAAAGAGCTTGAAAATGAGGTCCGGGAGCTGCGCAAGCGGCTAGAAGTTGCTGAAAACATGCTTGGTAAGCAGCCTCCAGCCCTTTTTTCTTCTTTTGTTGATCAAGCTTGAATGGCTATTGGATGGTGCAACTAATTTGTAAACTAGCTTGGCCATCTGTATTTAGGCAGTGCACAGTGTTGCCAAAACTCAGTTTTTTATAAACTTTTCCTTCATGGAACTGCCTGAGGAAATGCAAGAGGTGCCTAACCTTGCATCTAGCAAGGTGGTAAGCTGAACCAGTTCGTACATTGTAAAATGTGTAAACGCCTGCGGAAAACATGAACATTGAGAAGACAGCAATAGGACAAACTCGCATTTACAATTAGAAATGTTGAACACATCAAACAGCAATGCATACCTTCTGGCACCCACCTGGTACATGTGCAAACAGCCGTTGCTAAGAAGGGGAAAACATCGCTGAATTTTTGACAGGACTTAAAGAAGACTAGACGACCAAAGTGCTGAACTGAACTGATTTTTATTTGCCTATATGCGACAGGACACAAGGAAGGCCATCTGGGCTTCGTTGTGTCCTGTTAAAAATTTAGCCGCGTTTTCCCCTTCTTTGCAACCATGAACCAACTAGCCGAATCCTCAACCCCAACACTCTATTGATAATTGTTTGTTTGCCTATTGTGGCTCTAAGGTACGTTCACTATTTATTGGAGAGGCACGACGATGTGTCACTGACACGTCTCTTAGGTTTGTTATGTGGAACCCTTCGAAGATTTCTTATTCGTTCCTCATGTTTCCTCGCCCTTGAGTGCCTCATTGTGAAACATATTTGTGCACCACCTTTCCCATCATAACTCTCAGCACCTACTATGGCCATGTGATGAGTGCATCCGATCGTACAGGCTGGAAAAAACACTCTACATTCAACTTTGTGCCATTAAACTTATGCTTATTTTTATGGGTGAACTAGTTTCTCCCTCTAAGTTGCACTTATGCATGCTTTTATGGGTGAACTAGTTTCTCCCTCTAAGTGAAACTTTGTTTTAATCGGGTACATATATAAACTGACTCAACCTTACATGTCGGATAGAGGTGACTAGGTATAGAAACACTAGACATATGAAGAACTTCTTTGGCTTTGAAAACTGAGTGGTAGTTATAATGCTACTGGCATGCCGTGTCATGCTGAAACTCATAATAAAAAGAACAAAACTAAAATTTATTTACCTTAGACATTACAAGTGGTACATCAAACTTCTGCTTTGCTATGTACAGCAACATTTTGTACGCACTGTTTTTACATTATGTTGTGAAAAGGTCGCCATTTAAGGAGCATCAAGTTGTACAGTGATTACTAGTATATTCCCTTTATAACAACTGTGGACAGTGGTATGTGCTGCTGTTTGGATAAAGGACTCCTACTCTTGCATGTGCACTCATGACATTCTAACTAATGTTCATATGAAAGGAACAAAGATGCTTTAACACGACTTGTGTTTTGTTGCTGGACTCTGCAGTTGACAAGGCATGTCACCTCTACATTCTAATCATTTTGTTACCTTAATATCATTCTTGTTCACAAGAACACCACACCCTTTGTTCAAAGCTGCTGTGTAAGGCAGGCATGAAGGGATGGTCCACTAACTAAGACACAAAGGTATGGCACCAATAGGCTTGTTGTTTATACTGATAGCAGCACCTTAGTTCATTGTTCATCATTTACTGTAATTACACTAACAAATGTCCAAAACGTCTTTCTTTTTTTACACATTCTCACTAGGATACGTTACTGTCCATCTCAGTGTGTTTGTCAATTTGATGAATTAGAACTGGAGCACAAAAAGTTCATTATTTAGGTCACTGTTGCAAATCACATCGTTATCCTTGTAGCAGAGCAACAAAGTGCTGTTCAAAGTGCTCTAAAGGTGAAACATTCTGAATTTTCATTGCTCTTCTTCGGTAACATTCAAGATTGCTTCCACAATTTCATTTACTGCAGACCAAACCTTAACTTTAATTACCACTTGTGCAAGCATTTTGATTAACGTGATTGCATTCATGTGCTCCCTTAGACTCCTATGACATGGTGAAAAAGTTGAGAAAAATCTTGGGGAAGACTGAGAAAGACCCATCTCCTCCTGTTGAAGCCGAAAGGGCGAGTATTCCTCATTTTGAAAAAAATTTTTTTTGTTTTTATTTTTGTTGCTTCTGTGGCACGCTATCTTGTGCAGCACAATTGATCTCAAGATGCCATAAACGTTAACTCTGGCTATTGAAACTGTACCCAACGGGCTTGTACGGAGGCCTAAGCTTAGAATGTTCACAATGTGTGTGTTGCGCTACCAATGAAATAGGAGTTGCTGCCCCAGTCTGTCTTGTCAGTGCTCGGTTGTCGTGGTTTTTCCACATAAAACCCTGTAATGATATTTATTTTGCCCAGTATTTTTTTTTTTTCATCTGAACATAGCAGCATTGCTGATCATGGTACTTCAGCAGCACTTGCTGTTGGGTTAACTTGTGCATGTTTTCTATTGTTAAAGGGGTCGTGAAAAGAAAATAAAGCTGCCCGGTTGTAATTTTTTCTGCTCCAATACGGATTAGACATGCCGATTCTGAAATATTTCGGTGTAATATTCAGTCTATAAATAATGACGCCCGTTTGAACTCGCAGTTGTCTTGGTTTCACCGGCCGCCATAAGCACTGACGTGTGACGTCGTCCTAATACAAGTTGTAAACACAGCGTTAGCTTTATTTTGCTCAAAAATGATAGATTTATGGAAACCTAGAAAATAAAGAAATAACACCACTGGTTTGCACACCGAGTTGCATATTGTGCAGCTACAGCAAGTGATCTGCTTGGTTCTGCTTTCAAGTATATCCGGGCCTCCGCCCTGCCCGGCTCTGTTACATGTTTTTTCTTGCCCATCTTGCTTTCCGTGTTGCCTTCGCTCTCTCGGTGCAGTGGTGTAGTTTTTTCTTACTGGTTGGTTGGCTCAGTCCTGGATGTGCCAACCGTGTGCATCGTCAGACAGTGTCGTACAAGTTATCGCAGTGCAAACGATGTTCGCGTTCACAAGCTTCAAACACCCGGAGTGGATCTACTAACTGCTACATTATGATCGCATGGGCGCCTCCGGCGCGACAGTGGAAGCAGTATGATGCGGCAAACCTCGGTCAACTATGGCTGAGCAGGCGTAGTCGTCGTCATGTTTTTGTCGACGACGGAGAATTCTCATTGGCTGACTTAGGATGACGTGAGAGCTTGGAAACCGAAATTGTGGTTTTATAACTATTAAATGAACTGGTATGATGAAACGAGTCGGTGTTTATTATTGAAAGGACGACCAGGATTCCGAATACACATGTAGTTGAAAATTTTCGGAAAACTTTTCACGACCCCTTTAATGATGCTAGACGAAATAACACATTCCGAAAAGAGCATTCCTTTATTGGTGTTTGTGTGCATGCGTGTGCTATTGTCAATACACGATCATGGTGTCTGCAATTTAAAAGCAATTCTCATGATTTTGTTTCTTTCCTTTGTGAAGTAGCTGGATATCTGTATAGGTTTTTAAAAAGCACTAGTTCATAAAATGGAATGATAGTAAATTACTCATCCAGCTACAACTAGAAAATGAAATAGGCTGGCCCTAATAAAGCAAAGGTCTGGTAAGCATGGGAGGTGAAAATAAAACAATAACAATAAATGTTAGGTCCCATAACCACCATATAATTATGAGGGACACCGTAGTGGAGGGCTCCAGGAATTCCACTAACCTGGGGTTCTTTAACATGCACCTAAATCTAAGCACACGGGCCTCTAGCATTTTTCCACCATCGAAATGTTGCCACTGCAGCCGGAATTCCATCTTGCGACATCATCTTTCTGTTTTTGTGTCTCGAAAAATGATTGCTATCACTCCTTGAGCTATTTGGTAATATGCCTGTTGAAGGAGTACTGACATGAATTTTAAATATATTGGATTTTTGCTGTAAATAAAAGCGCTTGTGTCGAGAACTCTGAAAAGAGTATCATGGTGCCTAGAAATACATCATTACATCTTTAATACCACCACCTTAAAAAAAGACAGTTTCTGTTTCGATATTGAGGTGGTGGTTTCAAACAGCAGCTGAAAAAAAAAAAAAAGAAACAGTGGCTGAAAATTGTTTACCCCAGATGTTAAAATTGAAACGTCATAGTTGTTCTTTGCTATGTGGAAAGGAAGTGCTCTTTTGCTCAACGGATGCTTTCTGTGGTATGCAGGTTAACATCGGTGGAGGCGTTTTGGTTGAGAATACGCTCCTGGAGCGCCTCCATTCTCACTGCAATGGGCCTACAAAGTTCGCCAGGCATCTTCTCCGGGGTGTTTTTACTCTGGAGGAGATGCGTGGCAAATCACTCTTCGGCAAGGGCAGCAACGCCAATAAGAATGCCGAAGTAAAGGAGGCACTGGACCCAGTCAAGGTCAACGCAGTGATTGGTGAGTTACTAATGATGCCATGTAGATTTTTTTTCTCTTATTCTTGTTTCAGATTTCATATTCGTGTCTTGATGTTGTGTGTATGCGGGGCTGAAAGCAAAATGTGGCTCTACCATTTTTTATCTGTTTCTTAGTTCAAATCACTATTGCCATGACTTCTGTTAGCATAACATTCACTGTATGAATTATTTTTGCTGATGGCATGTTGTAATAACACCTTCTGTAAAGGATGGCAAAATTGCAAACGCCAGGCTGAAAGTTTTGTGGGTCACGAAAGTGCTTACTAAATGCAAGATTTGACTAGCTGTTGCATCATCAATAATCCCAACTCACCCTTGTTAGGGATAAAAAGGGTGCTATTCTCGAGTTTGGGGGAAAAGCCTCGTTCAGGCTGGCAAGCTTCGATAAGTCACCTGCTGCAAGATGGTAGTGAATAAATAAGTTAGTAAAAATGACTAGTTACGTTATCATTTGTTGCACTTAACGAATTGTCCCAAGTGTTGAAATTTTGCTATCTGGAACAGGTAGTGTTTCAACAAGTTGATCTGATGGAAGGCAAGTCAAGTCCATGTGTCGCAACATTGGCTCTTGTGACATTCCCTTTTTTTTTCCACCTTGTTCAGTGTGTTCTCATGATCGCTAAGATGTGCAGCTAGGTATTCCATTTATGAACGGTTGTCCTGCAATGCAGGCAGTAATTAAGTATAAAATATTTTAAGTCTCTTTATGAAAAGATAGCTTCTGTGCACATTAATTTTTTTCATGGTTAAACCATGAAACTATGAAGACCTACAATATTGTAAATCCCGGTTAAAAACAAATTGCATTTTTGTTTTTAACTGTGATTTACACTATTGTAGGTTTTACGGTGCATGTATGTGCCACCATTCATGTAGGGCAGTGCCTCCTGGTTCAGCTTGAACAGTCATAAAGTGGTCCATTCTGCACAGTATTTGCCATTTAGATAATCAATGTCAAATATTTACTGCTGTGGAGTTATTTTTTTTTTTAAACTGTCAACCTTTTCACATTTTTTGCAGGCTACACATGCAGCAAGTTTGTAACTTCTACACTGCAGCTGAAAAATAGCTTGTCATCGATGTTGGCGCGAGAGCTGAGGTGATGTGCTGCGCACACTATGTATGTACAATATATCAAAGGAAGATTTGCTGAATACACTGCATCCTGCTTACTGTCATCCATGCAAATGCTAGTCCTACATACATTTGTGGGTACACAGCAGAGGCAGTGGATGGCATAACTACCAGCCAACTTTAACTGTACCGTCTTGCGGTCCTAGCTGTTATGATCTCGGGTGAAATTTCTGATCCAAGGAAAATTTTGCAAAGAAGCAAGTTGACACAAAGTTTGTCACATATTCAGCATGATATTGTCAGAATTGTGACTTAATGAAACACCTCATAGATTCAGCAGAAATAGAGTAATTAAGAATGCACAGGAGGCTCAGTAATCAAGAACACACCAGAAGCGCAGTAGTAACCAAGAACGCACCAGAAGCGCAGTAACCAAGAACGCAACAGAAGCGCAGTAATCAAGAACGCACCCCAAATGCAGTAACCAAGAAGTAATCAGAAACGCGGTGGCCAAATACATGCAGAAACTCATCAAGCACTCATCAAAAAACTCATCACAATTTAATCAGGATTTCTGGTTGTTCTGTTGAGAATTGTATACAGGCATTCAGCAGACACTCAACAAAAATTTTGTAAGGGTGAGAAACAGTCCCTTCAAGAGGCATTTAACGCTGTTCAAAGATTGCCCAACGCCACCCACTCTGACGCACGAGACACTGAAAATGGATCCCGGAGGTTCTTGGACCTGAGGCTTTCGTTTTCAAGTAGTCATATATGTTGAAGCGACGAGCCTTGTTCTAAATACCTTTGGTGCCTTTCGCTTCGGCATATAGCAAGCTGATCAAGCATGGTGTTGTCCGTGCTTGTTTGTACAACGCACTCAAGATGTCATGCATCGTTCAATTCAGAAAAGTTTCAGAGGGCAGATAGCCTATAGACAGCTGGGTATCCTAGCCACTTCCTGGTATTTGTAGCAGAAAAAACTGCGAAAAGACTCGAAATTCAGTGCGCGTTCATTCATTCATTTTTATTTCCTTAAGGACCCCACTGGGGGGTATTACATAAGGGGTGGATACACAGGAAAAGGGAACATTTGAACACGTCAGTTTTCGCAGCACAGGTGATTTGTAACATTTGTCGCGAAGGATGATGGGCAGGTGGTTGAAGCAATGGAGCAGAGAAGGTCAACGGCGTGGGGAAAAAAGAAGCTGAAAAAGTGGCAATTCTGTTTGCGATGACGGGACACTTGAAGTGGATGGCTTGTGTGGTGTAAAATGTATGTCGGGGGGAGGATGTAAGGAGCTGCATTGAGAGAAGAATGAAAAAAATTTTTGAAAGAGAAAGGGTGGCGATACGGCGGCGAACGTGCACTGTTTCTCAGGCAGCCGTGAGTAAGAAGGTGGCTGTGATCCATATATGCATAAAATATCACACAATTTAAAGAAGATATGTCAGAGGGTGGGGATCTCGGTGGTATTTTCTGCGCCAATTCAAGTTGTCGTAGTTACGTGCAAGAACTGATCCTGTAAGAAGACCCTCTTAACGAGTGTAAAATTAAGCACCCGAATAAGTTTGTTCTATGTGTGAAGATGGGCGGCAGTATATGAAGTACCCTGCACCTTCAGCCTAAGTTACACAGGACAGTCAGGCAGATGTCTCAATGTGCGATTACTTGAACATAACCAGCAAGTAAAAAAAGGAATCTGATGGTTTCCTGGCGACTCATTGCACAGAATGCAAGTGCAAGCTGGTGTTTGATAAAACAACTGTGCTGGCTAATCACTCTAACAATAGTGTAATTAAGGCTCATCATTGAGGCGGCGGTGATAGCAAGTCGAAGCTGCATCAGCAAGCCATTCGTCGCACGAACAAAAAAAGAACTAGATTATTGGAACTCACCGGCACAAGATTTCCTTTGTAAATTCACTGCTGCTTAGTTTTTTCTTTATCTTTGTGCATTGATTGATTTCATTGTGATGTCATGTGACAGGTATATATTCTTGCTGCTTTGCAATAAAACTTTAGCTTGAAGTTAGCGCTGTCCTAGTTGTTTCCTTAGACCATTGTTACTTTTTAGCACTTTAGCTGTTTTGACAAGAATACCAACCAGCCCACTCCCGCCCCTTGCTTTTACGTTGGCCGGATATATCACCCACGCTGCCGAAGGCTGTGTCAAAGCTTTCGCCAGCTGGACATTTCTATCGGGTTTGGCGCAAAGCCAGCAGCATGTACCGTCGTCAAACCATGACGCCAATACAACTCAGCTTCCATCTCGTCAAAGAAGTCGATGACCGCAAATGACATCTACAAATAAACGTGGTGGTCAAACAATTTTACGAGTCACTGATGCAATGTTTACTGATTAGTCTTATTTGCGTATAGTGATTATTCTCTGATTAAAACCACATTCTTCTGTACTTTCATGGAGGAGGTCATGCCTAACCCTCGCAAGTGGGAAGTGTACAGAGACAACCGGCTGCGATACGACAACCAAATTGTTTTTTTTTTTTTGAGTATTTGACACAGCGGTTTTTTTTTTTTTTTTCATCCATGTTCACCTAGATCAAGGGCGAGGCCATAATCGTATCATCATCAAATAAAGGAAGAATAAAAGCAGGAGGGCCCTTTGTAGACATGCGCTGTGACGAATCACGAACACATTACAGCCACAACGCGAGACTGCGTGCCTTTAGCTGCATTCTGTTTTTTCGGGGTGAAAATTTCGAAGTAGAAAAGGAAAGACTGTCGAAAATGGGCTTGTTGGTGCATGTGCGACTGAAAATAGCGCTAAGAAACAGGGACACAAGAAGAGGGACTCACGGCACAGGGCGCTAACTTCACAACATAATGTTTATTACCACCGCAACGCTCGCCTAAATCACCAAGAAAAATAAAATCACATGACATGAATGATGCGCACAAAAAATTAATTTCTTAGAAATACAATTCTTTGTCATGAGCGTAAGAGAGAGGAGTGCTGCCGCACTTCGACCCCAGTGAAGCGATAGCCTCATCTGAGGCTGAGGCTATCGGGTTTGTGTTATAAAAACAGTTACGTTTTTGTAAGTATTTTATTTTAAATGCACTGTGTAGCAATT
>WOVY01012509.1:0-50000 GCA_013436015.1 Rhipicephalus annulatus
GATCGCTTTTATATCTCGCCTTCACTTACTCCTAGCATGCACTCTAGCTGGCTGTGTTCTTCCGCCTTGAATCACCATAGCCTCCTCTCCTTGAGACTAGCTGACTCCAGTTTAGTGCCTGGGGCAAGAGACCATGGCGTCTCAACCCGTAGCTCCTTAAAGATGAGGACGGCTAAAAAAGATGTACCAGGGCTTCTCATCAGCTCCCTCCTTGGTATCAGGACTTTCAGGACTTAGGCGGTAGCGAATGGCACGCAGTGAAGGCCGCGGTTGCGGAGCGCTTCAGGGAGTTGGGCAAGAGGCGGGCGCGGAGAGAACGGAGTCAATGTGGTCTCTGACACGGTTCTCCGCTCTCAAAGCCGTGTCCGGCAGCCCGGGAGTAAAAGCGGCTCTACTTCACTGCGCAAGGAGTATAGAAACCTGCTCCAGCGACGCTGGGCAGCTTGCGGCCACACCACGCGCAGAGCAGTGGACAATGGAGGCTTGGTGTAGGAGAAATGTTCTTCGTAGACATTTCGCTAGAAGAGGAGTTGAGCAACAAAACGACTTTTATTGATCCAAGCACAGGCAGTTTAGTGGAAACACAGGACGGAGTATTAGAGGTGGCAAGACAGTTCTACAGGAACCTTTACGCCGAACCACCTCCCACTCCGTACTCGTTTCCTTTCACTAAGACTTACGAGGATTTCGATATTTGTGACACTCCTCTCGTTGAAGAGGAAGTGTTCGCATCTCTTAAATCCATGAAACTTAATTGTAGCCCTGGTTCAGATGGTTTAACAGTCGAGTTTTATGTCAAGTTCCGGAAGGTTTTGGGGGACGGGGGCGTTTACCCACTTTCGCAAACAGGCTTCTCCATGAGGGGACTCTGTCGGCAACTTAAAGAGAGAGGCGGATCACTCTCCTTTGCAAGGATGAGACGAGACGCTATGACATGAGAGCCTGGTGGCCCATCACCCTTCTAAACATTGACTACAAGCTCATAGCTAATTGCCTGTCCGTTGGACTCACTCCAGTTCTTAGTACTGTTTTGGGTCCGTACCAGGCGTGTTGTGTCGAAGGTAGATCTTGCCAACTCATGATTTTGCTAATAAGATTTCAAAGAATGGTCGAACTCACGCAACCTGCATAGAATTCTTGTTCTTTCGACCAAGAAAGGCATTTGATATTATCAGCCATAAGTACCTCGTGAAAGTTTTAAAGCAGGCAGGCTTCAGTGCCAAGATCATCAGCATTGTCAGGGCTCTCAATTTTCGTCTCCGTTCTGCTGTTGTCATAAAGATCGCGTGTGGGAGCCTTTCGATGTTTGCCGTCGAGTCAGGCAGGGCGATCCACTTTCGCCCGCTGTCTACGTGCTCGCATTTGAGCCACTCTTGCAGAGGCTTTCTAAGACACCAGCATTGGGTAGATTTCCCCTTCCGCCAGGTGCCCCCAACCGGTGGCCATGTTGGCCTATGCAGGGAGACCTCTCTATTGTCGTGCCGGGGGCGAGGCGACTATTTCCACCGTCTTTGGATGTTATGGGGGGGGGGGTAATGCGTTGGCCGAGCGCGTGCCCACTAATAAGTGAGTCAAGAGCGCAGTCATGTATTTGAATCGCGCTCCCTCCAGTCTACGTCTCGTGCAGTGCCTCCCCATAAAAAGCCGGTGTATATATATTGGGCATTCCATTTCAAACCGGATGGCCTGACCTACCGAAAACTGGCAGTTAGCAAGAGAAAAGCTGACCCACAGATTCGGGAACCTCGGTACCTTGTCTCGTCTACTTAATACTAGGGCCACGATAATTCGATCGTTGTTTAGTTTCCTCACATATGTAGGTTCAGTCATGCCGGTTAAACCCCACACCAGGGTTCTCCCGAAAACAATTTTTTCGGTTTTGTTTGGAGTCGTGCATCAGCGTGGTTGCCGCGCCCCGTGCTCAATCTGCGCAGAGATGAAGGAGAACTCGGTATTTCTTGACCTCTGCGTAATGACCACGGTGCTACACGTCAGATGGACCACGGATAGCAACTCACAAAAGTTTTGCATCGTGATTTCCTGAGCACGCGGTTGAGGATGCTCTCCACCTTAGGCCATTTTACAATTCGGTGCCTCGGGCGGGGACGTCATCAGCCTTCTTTGTCATCAGCCTTCTTGGGCGGGGACGTCATCAGCCTTCTACTTTGGCCTGTCTCCAAGAGGTCAACTCGGAGATAGCCTTGGCTTCGCCGAACTCCGCTAATCAATAGACTCACTCCAGAGTTACCTGAACGCTGTAGAGAACATGACCTGACCACAACACAGTTTCTAACTGGCTGTTCATTACTGCCAGTTTTCCTGGACGCCAAGCGCCCTAAATTCATGCACCGCCTGGCCTCATTTTCCTGGAAATCCTCATTTTCATGTGAATCCTGAATTTTAAAAAACACTATCTATAACAAGGAATAGTAAGGTGACGATATTCTAAACTGGTAACCTCATTTTCACGGAATCGTGAAGTAAAAAATATCTATAACAAGAAATAGTAAACTGATGGTATTCCTAAACTGGTAACCTCATTTTACGGAATCCTCAATTTAGAAAAATATCTATAACAAGAAATAGTGAGGTGACGGTATTCTAAACTGATAACCTCATTTTCAACAGGATCCTGAAGTAAAAAAAATCTATAAAGTCCGGGATTCAATAACAAAAACGGTGGCGGTACAATTACCATTGCCAGGCATATCCAAGGCCCACCGCGTGCGAGCGTCTGCCATTTCGTTTGTAAGTATGCCTCGGTAGCGTGGCACCTATACCAGCCGTACTGTATTCAAGTGTTCAGAGATTAAAGCGGCGAAAGCATTCCAACGCAGCATCGAAATAAGACGTGTGTGAAGTTATGGATCTGCATACGGAGAGTGAATCAGTAGTCACTACACCAATTGTCGAATCGTTTACTGAAAGTTGACATAAGTGCTAAAATGAATTGCTGAAATATCTCCTTGAAATATGGCGGATTATTCTAGTGGTCTGTTTTATTTTCGATCACACACACGTCGTTGTCCTGTTCCTCGCAAAACCACCACATAGTGATAGCCAACAACCCCCAACAATATTCATGCGGCACCCAGTGGCAATATAGGCAAGCTGCGTATTGAGGCCTAATAGCCCAAGCACCAGTCGTATAAGGTAAAAGCACAGTATGATGGTGCCGCCCCGGCAGAGAAAACGAGTGGCCAAGCGGATTTCTTCTTTCCAGGTGAGGCACCAGTGTTAACTTGTAACTCGATCCTAATAAATGACCATTGTACCTAGTGACTACATGTCGCTGCGTGCCCGACGTACCTAAACAAATTTCGCCGAGACACGGTGCGCCATGTGCATTACACACACAACGCGACCGCTTCAAGAACGCTGCTCCCGCTTGCGGGACCACTGGGGCCGACTAAAATAAGACGCTCCGCGTCAACAAGCCGCTATCTTCTACAAAGCAGCGTGAAACTGTAATCACTCTGCAGAAAACTCAATACTTGTGTTAGTGACAGCGGACGGGTGGCCTCCTTTGAGTCCACCATTTCTACTGCAATGACTTCGCAGCCCCTTTCATTTTCTCTATGAGTAGCAATAGGCACGGATAATAGGCGAGCCCCAGTCCGTGCAACTTAGGACTTCCGTTTTCCACTTGAAGCCAACGCCGCTGTTGCCACAGGTAGGGCGAATATGCATAGCGGATAAGTGCATGCGTTTGGGAATTAGCAAATCTCCCATTTTAGCCCTTTAATGCCTGAATTATAAAGCCTCCGAGCAGAAAAAAACTTGTGTAATTTTTCAGCTATTAGGCCAGCAACCTTTTCAATGATTACAAAGTATCTAAAACTGAAACTATAGTGCATATTTTTGCGTATGTCACGCATTCTTCTTATGCCACAGAAGTGAGAAACCCCCCGATTGAATACGTACTTCAGAACTACGTAACATGTTGCGTACCACTTCTTGAGGGCGCACACACCAAATAAACAAATTCAGTGAACATATAACTTACGTTAACTAGGCGAGAGAAAGACAAAGAAGTGAGAGTTGTTGGAAGCGCTTCACGCTCTCTTCTATGAACTGCACAAACAATTGGTTTTAACACAAAATACCTTGAACGAGATTCCACTAGATGTTTCATGCTGAAAGTTACATGCCGCGTTAGTGCTTGGCAGCCGGCAATAAAAGTGGCGCACATTTCGTTAATTACTTGCTTGAAGTTTTTCTGTATCCGGCAGTAAAAGGTTAAATAATTGTGCAGACTACCTTGATCAAGCCTTAAACGATTCTTCTTTTTTAATTATATGTAAAATACACTATTTGAACTATTCAATTCATATTCGTCGATGAAATCGCAATTTACTTTGGATTCTGTTCGAACTTAAACTTACCATTCACCCGTCTTCATTTTTTTGATGTGAAGGAACTTGGATATTTCGAGCGCATTTCGTGAACGTCCAGTTTTTAGGATATGTGTGGATTAGGAATTCGTCACTAAACTGTTCCACGTGTTTTATGGATTTTGTATGATCAGTATGCGTTAGAATTGAGAATTTGAATTTCATTTGTCCTGTCATTGAAGCTACGTACACACTCATAGGCTTCATGTCTTTGTTATTCTCGGTTTAGAATCCTAATCAAGTCTCTGTTAACTTTTTAACTTCAGTGACGATCATAAACCTTTGTTTAGTTATTATTTAGCCTACGTTGATTTTTGTAGGCCTTTCAAGTATAGTTGCTTTTGCTTTCTACAGGAATTGTGTGTAACTAAGTCTGTATTCCTCACACGTACTATCGCGCTACTCGTAAGCTACCCTGCACAACCGCGGGTACCAGCCCTCCTCAAGATTGTTAGTCACGACTATCATTACATATTTCCGAGGTATCGGGAGACAGCTTGGCTGTTTCTGTCAGCGCGTATCGCTCACAATTTGATGCGTTTATCTGCGCATTCGTTAATTCAAAGGAAGTTTTCGCAATTCATTGAGCGAAACTTTTAAAGTTTGGGCGTGAAGGCACGGCGGTAGTGATTATTCTCCAAACTGATATCACGAGAGGACAAAACGAGGATGAGCGCTTGAGCTAGTGGAGGGGATTCGCACTCGTACGCACAGCCACGACTCGCCTTGATATTTTAAAAAGATCACACGATCGGCGCTGCTGTACAACCTTGCAGCGTACTTTTCGAGGCTCTCCCGCAGTGTAGCCTAAAGTGAGCGCGAAAGTTTGCTAATGGCTGTAAGACGCTTTCTGAACCCTTTTTTTGTAATCAGTTGCATTGACACTATACTGTTTATTTGGAATTATGTCAGTGCCTTTCATTCAGACACGTTCCATTAAACAAAGGTCACCCTAACCTTCCTGCTTCATTTCACATATTCTTCGAAACTTCTGAGCATCCTCCAATTCATTGGATATACAATGCCATGACTTGTGAACGCTGGAAGGTTGAAGCGGAGCTATACTTGCAAACAACTTTCCTTGGCAATGTAGAGAAGGCCACAGAGTCGAATGGCGCGTATCCCTCCGCTAATGAGTGTAGTCCCAAAGTTGTGACATTACTTGCTGTGGAGCTAGGAAAAATACTGCCTTCATTCATAGCAACTATAGGTTTGACACAAAACCCAGTTCACATCCGGAAGATAATCGTATGTGCTTGAATTTATTTGTCACTTCGCGTCTTTATTCGTGAAAAACCGCGCCTTTTACGTGAATACCTCGAACGCCAAGCGCCTTCTGCGTAGATATGAAACACTCATCGCGCACAGTCATCACTTTCCACAGTGCTACGAAACGCATGATTCACCGGACTGTATCACGTAGTCGTAATTGAGTATAGAAGCTCCACCCCCGTACATTTCCCTACATTACCAAGAAGACTCATAGAAGACTTGTGTGTGACCATACCCTTCAACTGTGCGTAGGTCGCGGGCCATAGGCAACAACGTGATGCCGTTTTCTGTCCTTAGAACCGTGTGTTGTCGTAATAAACAGAAACTTCAAATAAGGCTTGCTGTTCTTAACAGAAAACAGCGCTATTGTTCGATAGCATCCTTAACCTTTTCAAGCTAAGCTCCTACTTTAAGCAAAACTTTGTCAATAAAGCCCGTGCCACAAGTGCAGTTGAAACGAAAAAACACTATTTCGTTCTCGCCATTGTTCGGCTCCATTGTAGCAGGCGCGAGCTTGGCACATGAATTACGTGAATGCTTCCAGCGTTTTGATTGCCACCTCGTCTCTTGCGGTGGCTGCATGGCGTTGTAGGCACAACCCTTGTGCCCACTCCTAGGTGCTAAGCTAAGCGAGGCAATCGTGTTTAGGGCAGTCACAATCACCTGTTCTTACGACCATGCAGACACCACCTACACAGCCGCTTCCTAAGCGTGGTCGATCTCTCTTTCTGGCGCATTTTGAAGAAATGTCATGTTCGGCCATGCGGACACACTGTGATATAATACCGCCTATGCTTAGAGGTTCGCCTCGCGTTCCTCGACAAGCTGCTGATTCTCTGCACGTCCCTCCATCAGTTGAAGAGGTAAAGGCAGCACTACAATCTATGAAACGGGGGACAGCCCCTGGGCCAGACGGTTTTCCAGTTGAATTTTACTTATCATTTTGGAATGAGCTTGGTACTGATTTAACCGCGGTTATCCGGCGATGTTTCGAGAATGGTGTCTTTTTCATCATGTTTTCGAGATGGACGCATTGTGCTTATTCCAAAAGGTGATGCTTTTTCTGTTAATCCTGATAATTGGAGACCTATCACGCTTCTTAACTTTGACTATAGGATATTCGCGACTGTGATCATTCAACGTTTGAAGGCTCTGTTGAACACCCTGGTGGGTCATCACCAGGCTTCATGTATGCCTGGACGGGAAATACACAGTTTGTCCTTTACCCACCCGGGATATCATAGCCTATACTATGTCGCGATCTGCGCGAGGTCTTTTTGTGTCTTTAGACCAAGAGAAAGCACTTGACCGACTAGAGCACACGTATATCTTTAAAGTGCTCACAGCCCTGGGTTTTGCTGTTACTTTTGTTGAATTAATTAGACATACCTACTCTGGTATAAAAAGCACACTAGTTCTAGATGGTTGGGAGAGTGCTGCCTTTTCTATTACACGTGGGTTTGTCAAGGATGCCCCTTGTCTCCTGTTCTATTTGTCTTCAGCCTTGAGCCATTTTTGTGTGCTCTAGAAGCAGATTCGCATGTCCGGGGTCTTGCGCTTCCCGGCAGCAGTACCGTAAGTCACAGCTTTTGCTGACGACATAACCCTCTACCTTTCAGATGAAGATAGTCTTTCTCATAGCCTGCGTTTATTCTTCCAGTATGGGGACATTTCAGGCGCCGAGCTAAACCTCTCTAAATCCCGGTATTCTAAATCCCGGCTATCCCAACTCCACACCCAGGTCCACATCTCTTCAGAATCAGAATCAGAATCAGAAATTTTTATTAATAAAATTCGGTACAAGCGACAGGAATTTAGTATACAGAAGGAGGTCCCATAGTCAAGTGACTGTATCGGGACCTCCTGTACAAATGCAATGAGTTATTAAACACATTAAAGCATCAGCGTAAGTAGAGCGTAAGTATAAATCAAAGCGTACAACTGAACGCATAAAAAATAGAAAAAACATAATAAATAAAGGTGTGAAGTACAAAAAAAAAAAAAGCGATAGAACAGTTTAACAATCTATATAAAAAACTAAATAATACAAAGAGATAAAAAAAACAAACAAATAAAAAGAAATACAAAAAAAAACAGACCAAACAAAAGCATACGTCAAATAAAACAAGCAGTAAGTCTTATGGTTAGTCCGCATGAAGCAAATACAATTTATACTGTTTCTTAAATTGATGAAATAAGCTGATAGATTTTATGTTAAGTGGAAGAGTATTCCACAATGAGATAGAAGTGAATTTAACAGTTTGTTTGCCATAATTAGTACGTATACTGGGTAGAAGGAAGTTGTTGTTTAGTGCAAATCGGGTATTACTATAAATAACAAGATCAGAAGACGGGAAAATGGTAGGGGGAAGTTGATTATTAAGAAGTCTGTAGAAAAAAATGCCAAGGTTGAATTTAGTAAGTTCAGTGAGAGTAAGGATGTTATTTTCATGAAGTAAAGATTTAGCATTAGAAAAACGTGGGCTGGATGTAATTAGTCGAATAGCATGATTTTGGACGATTTGAAGAGACGAAATGTGAGTATTGTAAGTATTGCCCCAACACGTTATACCGTAGGTAAAATGAGAATGTACGAAAGAGTGATAGAGAGATAGTAATGTGCTGCGTGAGAAGTACGGGCGCGTTTTGACCAAGACTCTTATACCATATGCTAATTTTTTTTTTATGTGAGCAATATGTCTCTGATATTTTAAATTGCAATCTAGAAGGATGCCAAGGAAGGAAGAAAATGAGCAAGGAGAGATAGAGTGGGGGCCAAAAGTAATATTAGGTGCTGATGTTACAATCCGCTGGTGTGAGGTGAAAACAACAAACTTGGTTTTAGAAGCATTAATAGACAACATATTAGTATTACACCATTTGAAAATACTTTCTAAGTCAGTATTTAAAATGGTTACAAGAGATGAGATATCTTTATGAGAGGTGAATATGGTGGTATCGTCGGCGTACAAAATGCATTGTGATGAAGACAGACACTTGGGCAAATCATTAATATAAATCAAAAACAGAAGTGGCCCCAAAATGGAGCCTTGGGGCACACCAATGTTAGTGGTTCGCTGTCGGGAATAGACGTTGGAAATAGAAACAACTTGAACTCTGTTGTGTAAGTAGCTTTTTAGTAATGAAAGAGCAGGGCCGCAAATGCCAATGGACTCCAGTTTAGTGAACAGAATATTATGATTTATGCTGTCAAATGCTTTTGTTAGATCGATGAATATTGAGGCAACTAGGCATCCTTCGTCTATTGATTTTTTTATCTGATCAGTAAGATGAATAAGCGCCATCTCTGTTGAGTAGCCATGGCGAAAACCAAACTGAGAGGAAGAGATAATGTTAAACTTGGAAAGATATTTAGTTAGTCGTGTCTCAATGAGTTTCTCAACCACTTTTCCAAGGAATGGTAAAATACAAATAGGACGGTAGTTGTTTAGTAATGATTTATCCCCCTTTTTAAAAACAGGGATAACTTTGCCACGCTTCAATTCATAAGGGAATACACCATTCTTGAACATCAAATTAACAATAAATGAAAGAATGTCTGATATTATATGCACAATAGATTTTATGTTAGCAGGATGGATCTCATCTATGCCAGCACTAGTCATTTTTATATTACGAATAACATCAGTTATTTCATCCGGTATTGTAGGAAATAAAAAGAATGAGTGGGGTAAGCGAGAAGTGTTAATGCTTTCTGTAGGAGAATTGGTATTATCAGGGAAGAAGAAGTTGCTAAAAGCCTCAGCTACTTCTGAAGGGGAATCATATTCTACTCCATCAATTATAATTCGACGTACCTCGTCTTGTCTCGAGTTCCTGTTTAAAAAAGAGTTCACAATCTCCCATTTCTTTTTAGTGCTAGAAGCATGTTGGATTCTTTCTTCAAAATAAAGTCTTTTGGCAGATTTAAGTTTGTAGTTAAGAGCATTGCAGAAGATTTTATATCGGGCACTTAAGTTCTTGTTAAAAGGTTGTTTTTTAGTTTTTCTATACAAGTTATCTCGTTTGCGCATTTCTGTTAATAGCTGTTGCGAAAGCCATGGATTGTGAGAGAAAGCGATGATTTTTTTACATTTTGTTTTGAAAGTGAATTTCATTAAATGCGTTGAAATCAGTGAAAGAAATTTAGAAAAAGCTTTCTGTGGGTTGTTTATTGACTTAATTTCAGTCCAGTTAGTGCTAGCAACAGCTGTTTTAAAACTTTCTTTGTCCAGCACATATCTTGTGTGAGAAAAGGAATGCGGTCGAGCATTAGTATTGAAGCGTAGGATGATGGGGTAATGATCACTGATGTCAATGTGTAAAACTTTTGCCTCTGGTGGGTCTAGTAAGTTAGAGAGAGCATGATCAATGAGCGTACATGAGCCCGAAAAATCTTCTCGCGTGGGAGCGTCAATCAGGCAATCATATCCGTAACCATGAAGCAGACTAGTATAGTTGATACAGATGGGTGATCCTTCATCAAGTAAGTTAATGTTGAAATCACCCATTATGACAACATTTTTATTTTCTATTGAAATTTTATGCAAAATATGGTCGAGATTAGTACAGAAATCACTAATTGGTGATGAAGGAGAACGGTAAACACAACCAAATATGAGGTTCTTATTGTCACCAGTCAAAAAGCAGTTATCTATTTCAACCCAAACAGACTCACAGTTATCAACGGTTAAGAATAGGTCATGTCTTCTTCGATAAGCTATTCCAGAAGAAACAAATATGGCAGCACCACCGTAATTACTGGTTATTCTGTTGCAGTATTCAGATTTAAAGTTATGAAAGCAATATAGATTTTTGTCATCGTCAGACAACCAAGTTTCAGTGATGGCAATCATTGAAAATGAACAAGAAAGCGAAGTAAGGAAACCGTCAATGATGTCAAACCGTTTATGAAGACTTCTTGCATTAAAGTGAATAATGGAATGAAAACCATTCAGAAAAGAGTGCAATTGATCTGGTTTTAGTACGGAAGCCATGATTGTACTATCCATAGTATGAACAAACAGCTTTATACTATTTTGTTTAGGTCAGATTCGTCCCGAATGCGTAGAACTTTACTAGTAGTTGTTTTCCTGGCCTTAATTTGGCAGTTGTCAGTCCACAGGAACAACCATTTTTTTTCTTTTTTCAATGAAAGAGCTTTGGAGAAGAGAGTCTTGTTACAGGCTGTGAGATGCTCATTTACAAATACGGGAGATTTGGACTGACTAGACAACCCTATATCACTAAGACAGAGCCTGGCTTTACGCGCTTTGCTAACAAAATCGGCCTTCTTGGTTCTAGAACAAAATCGAGCAATGATGTTTTTCTTGTCAATAGATCGGGTAGGCACGCGATGAACAATATCGAGATCATTGGGCAAAATGGGACAACCAATTTTGTCCCCCACTGTTTTCAGGATTTCAACACAGTCTTCTCCTTGGGTACATGGAATGCCCTTGATCTCGACATTGCTGAGACGAGAGTACTGTTCAAGCTCCTCGACCCTGCGGGTCAATGATTGGTTCTGGGATCGGAGTTGCGTATTTTCATCGGACAACGCAGAATTTTTGCACCGCATATCCTCAAGAAGTCCATTCAAATGCTCAACACTGGAACTCAGCGAGTCAACTTCTCTCTTAAGTTCAACAACGTCGATCCCAGATTCCCTCATCCTCAGCAGGATCTTACCAAAGATGAGCTCACTTGTACCTTTAGCTATATTGTTAAGCCTGTCTTCCAACGCCTCAACTTGTTTTGACAGTTCTGCATTCGTCGGCATGGTACAAGTAAGAAACACACTCAGGAAGAAAAAAAAAAAAAAGCGAGAAGAAAAGATACACTTGATGGCAGCAGCAGCAGCAGCAGTGAAAAATTAACAAGAGGAAAAAAATTGACGTCGGAATACCTGCGTAGAACAGAGGATTCAGGTTTAGATGACGCTCATGCGATGCCGCTGCTGCCAGTGAAGAGTGGGCGTCGATGCCGGCTTGTTTATAGGGTGTCGCCGCGATAGCAGCGATCTCCAGCGGTGGACTTGCCGATATCAGCGACGCAGCACTAAGAGGCTGCGCAGTCGCAGATTCACCCACGTGGGCGACTCAGCGCTGTCCAAAAGAGCTAATCGGCAGCACAGCACCACGAAGATGATCACCGAAGAAACAGCCACAGACAAGGACGGCTGCGTAGAACAGAGGATTCAGGTTTAGATGACGCTCATGCGATGCCGCTGCTGCCAGTGAAGAGTGGGCGTCGATGCCGGCTTGTTTATAGGGTGTCGCCGCGATAGCAGCGATCTCCAGCGGTGGACTTGCCGATATCAGCGACGCAGCACTAAGAGGCTGCGCAGTCGCAGATTCACCCACGTGGGCGACTCAGCGCTGTCCAAAAGAGCTAATCGGCAGCACAGCACCACGAAGATGATCACCGAAGAAACAGCCACAGACAAGGACGGCTGCGTAGAACAGAGGATTCAGGTTTAGATGACGCTCATGCGATGCCGCTGCTGCCAGCCGGCTGCGTCTCTTCGCATTTTAGGAATTCTATACAACCACTACGGCATTTGTAACTCCGTTTGGTCAAACGCCCTCGATAAAGTAAAAGAAATTGAGAACGCCCGGGAATTCGACTTCCCACTTCTTGAGCGAAGGTACCTTGCGCAGACTGTGTTCGCGGTCGCATTTGGTACCTTTCTCACGCGGAACAGCCGCCTTTACGCATCGTGAGGTCATTGCAGTTTGCCTTGTGTTTCTTCTTTTGGTCTGGCGGCACTGAGTTAGTTTCTGGTGCGGCGTTAGGACAGCAGCGTTCCCAGGGATGTTTTGCTTTCCCTTCAATATCAATACGCTGCCGCCTATTGGCCCTGCGCTTCCTGTTGCACCTCGCACAAGGACAGGAATCTCCCGCGCGAACTCTGGCATATTATTTTCTAGGCACTCAGCTTCGGTATTTATTGCCTAATGTGCGCCTTAATCAGGGCTTACAATCATTAGTACTTCCTTCGTTTCATGCAACAGCTGTCGCGTTTTTTCATCATATTCTGTCGACAAGCCCTGATTTAGATGTGTTAGACAATTCTATCGTTGACACAACAGCCGCGTTGTTGCTCCCGTTAATTCCTCCAGCACGCCGCACCTGCTCTAGTCGTGTGTCTTGGAGCACGCTGATGGCATCGTTTCTACCTGGTCACCTCCGGGACTTCATGTGGCGGCTTGGATGGGGGGTTCTTCCTACCCTTGACCACCTAGAAAGGTGGAGAATGGTCCAGTCATCAACATGTCCGAACTGCTCCCTACGGGAAACAAATCAGCATGTGTTAAGGCAATGTGTCGTTTCTCGTGTTTTCTGGAGGGCTGTGCATGCAGGATTTCGTGGCCTCGGAGTAAACCACTTTGTTTCTTCTGGACGTTGTTCTCGAGGCCGCTTTGCTTTCCTTCTTATTGTTGCTGGTGCCTACTGTATTTGGCATAACCGTTGTGAAGCTGTTGCAGCAGGTCGTCGCCGCCGTGCTCTCTTCCCGATTTTAGAGCGACTGCACAAGGAAATACCATCTGTGTTGTCGGAGGAACTCTTCTTTCTGGGTGAGGATGAATTCCTTCGACACTGGTCCTGCCGTTTTGTGTTCGTCTGTGAGAGACGTGTAAAGCTTGTTTTCAGGCCTGCCTGGTATTGGTAGGGTAATCTTTGTTTAGTACTCATACAAATACCTTGTAAATACTATGTAAATATCTGACATATAGATCTCTACATTTCATTTGTGTCTTCTTCGTTTACCACGTATTCTGCTTTTGTAGACATTGTTTTTGTAACAACTCCTGTGTAGTTGGGTAAGTTGTGTATGTTGTGTTCCGTTTACATATGTACACATATCTTTTTGTGACAACTTTTGGTGTGTCTGTAGATGTTGTGTTCTGTCACAATGTTCTGTTGGATTGTAATTGATGTTCACTGTCTGTGAGAATAAATTTCTCTAAATACATCACCCAAGCGTACGCATGAGGCCCACGGGACGGCTATACGCTCTCTCATTATAGAGTACAAAGTACTCTAAATCGTTAACCACTCTTCCTTAACACACATTTTTGACAAATGGCCGTGCAGTAGTACCCATGGGACGGCCTTGTGCTCTCCCACAGTAGAGTACAGCGTACTCTAAATCGTTAACAACTTTTTCTACACACACAATTCGCGCAGGCTGCACACAGCTACGTTTACTCGACGCGTGGCCTGGTGTGAGGCCAAAGGAATGGTTTATGCACTCCATTAGTAGTCTACCTCATACTCCGAATCGTTAACAACTTTTAGGGGCGAAGCTTCCTATAGGGGCACGCGTTCGTCCCTCGTAGTCGTAACCGAAGTGTGTAACCAGTGCTACATTTTGACCTGCAAGGTGGTGCCGGTAGATGATTTCTCCTGTCCTTCTTTGAACAATAAAAAGTTCGCGGCGTGCGCGTTAACTAAAAGCCGAATTCTCTTCTCTCTCCTTCCCCCTTAACAGCCATTGACATGTACATTGAGCACTATCTTTTATTGTTCGACAACGCACAGAAGAAATCCCTCACCGTCACCACCTTTGAGGTCAAAATGTAATACTGGTTACACAGTACTACTACGGCCACGAGGCACGAACAGGTGCCCCTATGAGCAGCTTCACGGCGGCTGCTGACTGCGGTTTGCAAGTGCTAAGGACGTCCCTGATCGTTCTCCGTCAGGGGCGTCCGTCAGTACGAGTCATGGTGCCCGTCGTGTCTTGGACACCTTCGGAGGCGCTTGTCTTCGACATTGTTGTCCCTACGGGGACTAGTGCCGAGACCGTCGTTGATGCGATGGCCTCAATAGTCGGCCTCTCAGAGGTATACTGCGTGCAGCATCAGGGAGCTCAAAACTTTCAAGTCACCGTAAAGAGCATGGCCTCCATGTCTCTAATCGTCAATGCTGGCTGCCTGGTGATTGACGGTGAGCGTGTTCAAGTAGTTCCCGTTGGCCCACAAGTGACCAACGTCGCCTGCCTCTTCCTGCCATCGTTCGTCTCAAACGAAGCTCTCGTCCAAGCGTTATCCCCTTATGGCAAGATGTTCACTGTCACCAGTGGTTTGATGAGCGGGTGACGCGGCGTACTCACTGGAACACGGTATGTTCGAATGGAGATGAACGCCGTTAATCCTGTGCCGAACTACCAGCGCACCTCCGGTCACCAGGCTACGTTCTACTACCGTGGTGTCCAGCGTGTATGTCGAAGATGCTACTCAGGGGACCATCTACGAGCCCAGTGCACAACACCGTATTGTAGTCGCTGCGGTGTGCATGGTCACGCTAGTGAAGGATGTGACTGCCCGTGTCGACGCTGCAGGGACGGCCACCCAACTGTGGTTTGCCCTGTCCACCGCTCTTACTCAGACGCTGCCGCTGGTGCCTTTCCACCACTGACACCGAAAACGGAACCAACTACCGACTCGGGGGACGCAGAGGAGGTCACCGACGCTGCGCTGGCCTCACCCCTACAAGTTTCTTTAAACGAAGCGCGCAACGAAAGCACGATTGTCGATGTGACGCTTGGCGCGTTGGCCTCCCCGCTGATGCAGGAACCAAGCACTTCGAAACACGCAACGCACTGCCCTGCAAACAGCGTTGGCGTCTCTTCTCTGACGCCACTTGATGTTCAGTGCGCAAATGACCCCAGTTCTTAGGCTGCTGCTGTTGGAGTTGACCCTACGACCCCTTTTGTTTCGGAAAACAGTGACGAAAATACCGCAGCCTCTTTTGTTGCGGCCGCTCCAACCATTTCGACATCGCTTCCTACACGTAAAAAATCGCCCACACAAAGGGAGCCTACACCGGCCTGCCGAGACGTTGACAGTGCTGCCAGCATCAAGGATGTGGATCCAAACTTGCCGGTGGCTCAGTCCCTACCTCCACAGGACACGTCTCCGGAAGACGGCTTCAGCCTGGGACTGGATAGTAGCATCGGACTGTCTAGCCTTTCCGATTTTGACGTCGACATGGGAGCTCCACGTGAAACAAAGCGAGGGCACACTTCCAGCTCTTGCTCCGGTGAACGCAGTGATGGCTATGGTAATTCCCAACGGTCCAAAAAACCTCGACCCTCTTCTGGATGGTCGAACAGTGCTTTGTAATTTGGTTGAGCAAGTGTCTCCTGGACACTTCCCAGGACACCGTCAAAAACTATGCGTCCACGTAAGTCTTTACATTTATTTATGGCTACTACACTGCATATTATTTCGATGAACGTTCAGGGTTTTCGCAATCCGGCAAAGCAGGCTGAAGCAATTACTTTCGCCCACGCTGCAAGTTGAGATGTTTTGTGCCTCCAGAAAACAAATTTCTTTTCGCTATCTGACGTGCTTGCTTTTAAACGAAAGTTCAACCTAGATTATTATTTCTCTTTCGCTACATCTCGTTTTACGGGAGTAGGTATTATACTTTTTAACCGAGCTCTATTACGCGATCATCATGCTTTTTACGACGGCGTGGGCAGGGTTTTGGCATCAGACTGTAGCTACTTTTCTTTCAGATTAAGGATACTGTGTGTGTATGGGCCAGCGCAAGCAGGGCCGTCTAATGACTCTTTTAGAGATCTGGATGTGTTTTTTCTTGACGGTCGTGATGTCATTGTGATTGGCGACTTCAACTGCGTTCTAGTTCATTGTATGAAATCCAGAGACAGTCACTGGCGTCTGCTTTTGCGCGCATCGACAACAGCCAAATGTCTGTGGACACTATTCTGTCAAGTGCCCGAGAGAAGACACTGCAACAGAAGGCGACGAAAGCTCTGTTGAAATTCCTACGCGACACCGACTTGAACAAGCAACTGTAACAGCAATGTCACAAACCGCGAAAGACAAGACTGGACTATAACTGAGTGTGCGCGCATGTGCTGCCGAATGTGCTGTTTCTATCTTCCCTCTCTGCTCTCTTTCATCCCCCCCATCCCTCTCCCATGCGCAGGGTAGCAAACCGGCTGCCTATAGGCTGGTTAACCTCCTTGCCTTTCTTTTCCCTCTATTTTCCTTTCCTTTTTTTTCCTTTTTTTCCTGACAACTGCGTTCTAAATACACGAACCGATGTACAAGGCCCTGGCTAGGGCCGGTCTGCTTGGATCTCACGCGAGCTGCGACGCCTTGTCCATCACTTTTCATTACTGGACGCGCACAATGTAGTGCACGGAAATACCTTTGTTTGGACATGGCGACGCGGACGATCCTCCAGCAGGCTTGACCGGGCTTATATCCCACGAGCGTTAGACGCGTTTGTCTCCGATTTATGCGCTCCGTCCTTCTCACCTTCTCCTGTGTACGTATGTGATCATCGGCCTATTGTCTTGAAGCTCAAAGTTCCATTTTCTTTTTCGGAAAAGCCATGGCGTCTTGATGTTCACGTTCCGCAGGACGCGTGCTCAAGATCAGATTCGTCACGCGCAATACGTGTGTCGCTCATGGCGTCTGGTCCTGAAGATTGGGCTGCGCTTTAAACACAGTGGCGCCTGCGTTGAGAAGTAGAGGGGCGCTCGCTTCGTCGACGCATTTATGAAGTGCTTGCTGATACTACGATGAAGTTACGCATTGCTTTGCGCGCCGAGACCCCTTCTCCTCTGATGCGAGCGTGGCAGCGTGAACTGCGTGAACGCTTTCAGCGCTTGACTGCTGCTTCGTCCCTGGCGGCAGCAGCATGGCGCTGCTCTGGGTTGTGTCTACGACACAACCAAGAGTTGTGTCTAGACACATGGGTTGTGTCTACGACACAACCCATGTGCACATCCCGAGGTGCTGCGCTACGCGAGACATTCGTTTTTTTGGGTAATCAGAGCCATCTGTCTTTAATGACAGCACAAATACTACCTGCGCAGCGGCTTCCTACGCGTGATCGATCTGTTTTCTTGGCGCATTTTGAAGCAATGTCGTGTTCAGCCGTGCGGACTAACTGTGATGAAACACCGCCAATGCTTAGAAGTTTGCCCCATATTCCTCAAGAAGCTGCGATTTGCCTGCACATCCCTCCGTCGGCTGAAGAGGTAAAGGCGGCACTGATATCTATGAAACGTGGAATGGCCCCAGGGCCAGACAGTTTTCCTGTTGAGTTTTACTTGACATTATGAGATGAGATTGGTGCTACCTTTACCACGGTTATCCGGCGATGCCACTAGGATGGTGTCTTTCCATCAAGTTTTCGAGATGAACGCATTGTGCTTATTCCAAAGGGTGATGCTTCCTCTGTTAACCTTGAAGATTGGAGACCTATCACACTCTTCAACGTTGACTATAAGATATTCGCGGCGGTAGCCGTTCAACGGTTGAGGTGTCTGTTGAACACACTGGTAGGTCATCACCAGACTTAATCAGTGCTTGGACGAGAAATACACAGCTTGTCATTTACCACACGGGATATCATAGCCTATACTCTGCCGTGATCTGCGCGTGGTATCCTTGTGTCTTTGGACCAGGAAAAAGCTTTCGACCGACTAGAACACACGTATATCTTTAAAGTGCTCACAGCCCTGGGTTTTCCTGGTACTTTTGTTGAATTAATTAGACATACCTACTCTGGTATAAAAACACACTAGTTCTAGATGGTTGGGAGAGCCCTGCCTTTTCTATTACACGTGGGGTCCGTCAAAGATGCCCCTTGTCTCCTGTTCTAATTGTCGTCAGCCTTAAGCCATTTTTGTGTGCTCTAGAAGCAGTTTCGCATGTCCGGGGTCTTGCGCTTCCCGGCAGCAGTACCGTAAAAGTCACAGCTTTTGCTGACGACATAACCCTGTACCTTTCAGATTAAGATAGTCTTTCTCATAGCCTGCGTTTATTCTTCCAGTATGGGTACATTTCAGGTGCCGCGCTAAACCTCTCTAAATCCCGGTATTCGTTCATCGGCTATCCCAACTCCACACTTAGGTCCACATCTCTTCTTCAGCCGGCTGCGTCTCTTCGGATTTTAGGAATTCTATATAACCACTACGGCATTTATAACCACTACGGCGTATAACCACTACGGCGTTTGGTAAAACGCCCTCGATAAAGTAAAACAAGAAATTCAGAACGTCCGGGAATTCGACTTCCCGCTTCTTGAGTGAAGGAACCTTGCGCAGACTGTGTTCTGCGGTCGCATTTGGTACCTTTCTCACGCGGAACAGCCGCCTTTACGCATCGTGAGGTCATTGCAGTTTGCCTTGTGTTTCTTCTTTTGGTCTGGCGGCACTGAGTTAGTTTCTCGTGTGGCGTTAGAACAGCAGCGTTCCCAGGGATGTTTTGCTTTCCCTTCAGTGTCCATACGCTGTCAGCTGCTGGCACTGCGCTTCCTTTTGCGCCTGGTGCAGGGGGAGGAATCTCCCGCACAAACGCTTGCATATTACTTTCTGGGTACTCACCTTCGGCATTTGATGCCTAATGTGCAACTTAACAGGGGGCTGCAGTCAATAACACTTCCTGCGTTTTATGCAGCAACTGTTGCATTTTTTCTCCATGTCAAGTCGTGCTGTCCTGGCATAGATGTTTTGAACAGGCACATAGTTGAGACAACTGCTGCTTTGTTGCTTCCGTTGGTCCTGCCAGCCCGCCGTGCTCGCTCTAGACGGGTGTCTTGGCGCACATTAACGGCTTCTTTTCTGCCTGGACACCTCTGGGACCTCATGTGGAGTCTGGGATGGGGTGTGCTTCCAACTCTCGAGCGCCTCGAAAGGTGGAGAACGGTCCAGTCAGCAACATGTCTGAACTGCTCCCTTCGGGAAACAAATCAGCATTTTCTGAGGCATTGTGTCATTGCTCGCGTTTTTTGGAGAGCCGTACATGCCGGATTTTGCTGCCTCAGAGTAAATCACTTCGTTTCTTCTGGGCGTTGTTCGCGAGGCCGCTTCGCTTGTCTTCTCATTGTTGCCGGCTCTTTCTGCCTCTGGCCCAACCGCTGCGAGGCGGTTGTAGCGGGCCGCCGCCGCCGCGCGCTCTACCCGATCCTAGAACGATTGTAGTCGGAGCTGCTGTCTGTTTTGTCGGAAGAGCTCTTGTTCCTCGGTGAAGAGGAATTTCTTCGGCACTGGTCTTGCCCTTTTGTGTCGGTCTTTGACGAACGATTGAAACTTGTCTTTCAGCCAGCCTGATATTGGTAGGCTGATGTGTCGATGCGCTGGCAGAATCGGCATGCCAACATGTAAATATGCAAAATGTACATAACAATGTTTTATTTGTGTCTCTTGTTTACCTTGAAGATTTTTGTGGTTGTGTTTGTGTGAACCATCGAATGTACATGTTTTTTCAACGTCATCTCATATCCATGTTTATGCAAATGACGTCTGTTTTGTTATCATCGCTAGAGTATGTCTAAGAAGGAACTGTTCTGTTGAGTGTTATTGACGTTTGTGGCAATACATTTTTTAAACATAACTTATGGAAATGTCCCCCCCCCCAACATGATCGAATTATTAGCATTTAAAAGCCTATCTGAAGAACAACGCCGGAAATGCCAGGCGAAGAGACGTTGGACTCTTACAAACACGTCTTTCCCCTCCGAGGTCCGTGACCTAAACTGGCTTAGGGTATGGGAGGCTTTACCAGCGGCCGACCGCCTTGCGGCGTGGGGTGTGGCGCCCTCCACCACATGCCCGCAATGCGGTCGCGTCAAAACGCTGAACCATGTCTTCCATGAATGTATAGTAGCGCGCACACTTTGGCGCATGGTTACCAGAATGTTCCAAATAAGTATGCCGTGGAAGTCTAGCCACAGGGATAACTTCGTCGAACTCTTAATGGCTATCGGAGCCTTCATCCTATGGAAGCGGAGGGAACTGGCCCGCCTGAGGGGACACCCTCAGAGAGCCATGTTTCCTGTGCTACATCGGCTAAGAAACGTAATGTTTATGCATCTCACTGCAGAACTACTCATGCTGGGAGGGGAGGCTTTCCTCCGACGCTGGTCTACGCGATTCATTATGGTAAAAAACAACACAGTGTCCATGCCTTTCCTCCCCTATTGAGGAGGTGAACTAGAGCTTGAATCACTGTGACATTACAGTGTGTATTTTTGTTTTCTTCTTTAGAAACATGTTCTTTTTAGCAATATTGTTCTTGAGTGCGAAAGCGAACTGTCATCACAGGTGAATGCAAAACATCACCCAACATTGTGAATGACCCACGTTTGTTTGTTCATATAGCCTTACTGTTTATTTAAGTTTAATCATCTCGATGTCATGAATGTCCTGTCTTTGTTGTACACTTTTTGCATTGTACGTCACTGCGTACGCTATAAGTTCTTTCGCTGTATATAACAGCTTGCATTGTACACACGCATTGATCACCATTGTCCATTTTTTGTGTGCACATAGGCTGTGTAATATATATCCGGAAATAAAATTATCTTAAATCAATAACAGTTTGCATTGTACATAAGCATTATCACAATTGTCCATTTTTCTGTGTGCACATCAGCTGTGTAAGATATATCTGCAATAAAATTCTCTTGAACCAATCACCCAAGCGTTCACATGAGGCCCACGGGACGGCTATACGCTCTCTCATTGTAGAGAACAAAGTACTCTAAATCGTCAACCACTCTATCTTAACACACATTCTTGATGTATGTCCGTGCAGTAGTATTCATGTGACGGCCTGGTGCACTCTCTTAGAGTATGTAGCCGGAGAGGAAGACGAGACGGCGGCCAACGTGGTCGTGTCTTCTCTCGCCACTTTATTCCACGCCTGAAGCGGAGCCGTGGTGGCTGTCCACGTCCGACACACCAAGTGCGCTAGCTTGTTCTAATCCTCGCGCAGCTCGAGCTAGCATCAGCTGCGCGAGAGGTGTGGCACGGTGATAAAGAAATGATGATGGTGATGATGGCACCACAGGGCTCCCCCCCTAGCGCTTTGCGCGATTTGAAGGCATATGAAAAAAGGAAGATAGTGACAAAAGCTATATACATGAACGACAATCCATAAAGTGTTCATTTGGAAAGTCCTGGTTGTCAACGTTGATGAGCCATCGGTAAGCAGCGGGTCTCTGGCGGGCGACACTGGGAATGGCGCAGCGGACGAGGGTGGCTACGCAGGCACGCTGTTGGAAGGAGCGGTCGAGGGTCGTGATGAAGGGACACTTTTGTCGATAGCGAGTACCAACGACAAGGCGAAAAATGGTCAAGGGCCGAGAACACACACAGGCCGTTGCGGTGCGGTCGATTGTCGCGCGCACTCGGACACTGATGCTTAAAAGATGGACTGCAGCATGAGCGTAGTACGGCCAGTCCAGAGGGTCTAGTGTTACTTCCTTGTTGGAGCTGGTGGGAACGTCGACGGGGAGTGCAGTCAACCCTGGTAGTGTGTTTACCTTGCTGGTACCGTCGCTTCCGGTGGCACATTACCGGCTGCGGCGGCCGCCTGGTCGGCCGAGTAGGGTGCAGATAAGTTGGAAACGGTGCGCTTTGGACCAATGAAGTGCGACATGGTTTACAGTGATAACGAGCCGGCTCAGAGGGCACTGATAGATTGCTTTTTCTGACCTTTGACGATGTGTAACGTGCAGGCGTACGCCGATGAGTCGTCGCGTTGTTCGAGCTAGAACCGACGTTTGGTGATGCGAGATCGAGCGGCGGGTATGTGGCGTCACAGTTGTCATGGGCCGTCGACGGCGTTGAAATGCTCAAGCACGCGTACGTAGTGGTAGGCGGATGGTTTAACTGCGCATCTGTTGGGGCATGCACGGTGTGCTCCACCAGTGGTGAGCCAGGCGTGCGGCCCTCGGGATTTCCTGACATCGTCACAGCATCATGCACGTTCAGCTGTGCATGCTCAGGGGCTTGAACTTCTGTAGGACACATCGAGGATGATGTTAGTAGGTGCTGGCAGTCCACGAGCTTTGGAGCAGCAGGTACCGGTGTGCAGGGGGAAACTGATGGCGTGCAGTGTCACAGCGGGCTCTGGGTCCATAGTGTGAGTGGTGTCGCGGGCCTCCACAGGTGCCGGGACGGGCGGGGAGTCTGCAGGAAGGTCAGCTGACCCAGCTGAGGTCGCCGAATCGCCCGGGACAGACAGTTCAGCCGACCAAGTCTCTGCAGCGAATGCGACGGTGCACGGGGCAGCAGCCGGTGTCGAATCTATCTGGCTAGTTGCCTGCAGGGGAATGGTCTGGACTGGCTGTGGGGCGAGAGGCGTCCTGGAAGGTGATGAGCCAGGTGCAGTTGTGTCATTTTTGGGCGGAGGAGCATGTTTAAGGCCGTAAAACTTGAGCACGGCATCTCGCAAGTGATTGTACGGGCGAGGGCTCCAGGAGAAGTATGTGAGGTGGTGTTTGAGGTCATGTGGAAGATGGTATTCTAATACCTCGTACATGAGCTCTTGGATCCAGATGCCGTTGTGATACAAGGCCGCCTCAAACTCTTCGAACCACGACTCTAGGCGAGAGGTCCGGAACGGGGGCAATGGCGGGTCGACTTGAGGCTGCCAGGCTTGTGCTGACTGGAGCACGGCCGCGTAGCTCGGTGAAGGACGTGTTCTCCGGGTCACCAATGTAGCGGGAGAGGAAGACGAGACGGCGGCCAACGTGGTCGTGTCTTCTCTCGCCACTTTATTCCACGCCTGAAGCGGAGCCGCGGTGGCTGTCCACGTCCGACACACCAAGTGCGCTAGTTTGTTCTAATCCTCGCGCAGCTCAAGCTAGCATCAGCTGCGCGAGAGGCGCGGCACGGTGATCAAGAAATGATGATGGTGATGATGGCACCACAAGTACATCGTACACTAAATCGTTAACAACTTTTTCTACACACACACAGTTAGCGCAGGGTGCACGCAGCTACGCTCTCTCGACGCATGGCCTGGTGTGAGGCCCAAGGGATGGTTCATGCACTCGCATAGTAGTCTACCTCATACTCTGAATTGTTAACAACTTATTCTAAACAACAATTTGTATGGGCTTCTAGTCGCTCCATATTAGCCATCCAAATAGGAAAGCTTAAGGCTCTCCGATAGTGAAGTAAGTAAATCGCACTATAAATTTTCGACACTTCTTCTAAGCAGTCTAGCGGCTAAGGAACTCAGCTGCTGACCCGTAGGTCGCGGGATCGAATCCCTGCTGCAATGGCTGCATTTCCGATGGAGGTGAGAAAGTTGTAGGACCATGTGCTCAGATTTGGGTGCGGGTTAAAGAGCTCCAGGGGGTCGAAATTCCCGTAAGCTTCCACTACGCCATCTCTCATAATCATATGATGGTTTTGAGACGTTAAGAGCCACAAATCTATCAAGCAAACTATTTCTATACACAGTCATTGCTATTATTGTGGTTGCATGCTCATGACACGGGGCCGCTTGTTGCCGCCTCTGAGTAAATGGCGAGGCCGTCTGTATCCTAAAGTGATTTTTGTAAGCACATTCCGTTGTCGCTCTCTACAAAGAGCAAATGCAATTTCATTTGTATCATAAGCTACGATGCGATCATCCTGAATATACGCACCATCAAACCTCGTGGTTGCATTTGTTTCAAAGTTTTCGAGCCTTACGCAAGCGACATGTAGCAAAAAAAGTTATTCGATATGTGGTGTTTCTCCTGGTCGCAAACCTTGTGCTAAACTACAAGCCATTATGCTCTTGCAGGTGACTGAAATCCGCTCATAACCGACAGACGATGCTTCACTTAACCACTGTAATGGTTAAGGACGTTCGTCACTATGTTTGCTAAACAGCAGGCGCTGTTTTGATGCCGAAAGGCATGATTCTGAATTGGTAAAGGCCAGAAGAGGACTGAAAAGCGGTGAGGACCTTCGATGCTTCGTGCATCGGCACCTGCCAGTACCTTTGGTGAAGTCGAACTTCGAAAAGTAGCGGGTCTGACCTAGTTTGGCAAACATCATGTCCACTCACGGTATCGGTTCGTTGTCTGTAACGACGACTCGATTCAGCTGTCTGAAATCAATGCAAAGTCGGGTGTTCCCGTCTTTCTTCTTGACCACGACGATGGGAGCTTGATACAGGAACTCCGAGGGCTCAATGATACCTTGTGATAGCATGTCCTGTACTTCTTTTTCTACAGTTTCTTGGATGGCGATTTGTATAGGGTACGGGCGTACCTTTACCGGTGTTTCAGTGGTAAGGCGTAACTTGCACTCGACGAGGTCCGTCTTCCTTGGCACGTCAGAAAGTCAGAAAATACATCATGGAACTCTCTCAGGAGTTCATTAATTTGGTCTGTCTGTGGGCTGTTCAAGTTAGTCGCTACTAACACATTTTTATATGTTTCCCTTTGGTGCAGGGCAACAAAGGGAATTTGTCGCTTGTCTGCAGTGTCTGACTGCACAGATACGGCAGCTTGTTGTGCTTCATTTTCGGGCTCCCTTTCGTGGTATTTCTTGAGAAGGTTAATGTGAAAAAAACTTCTCCGTGTTCCGAGATCTATCTCGTAGTCATAGTCACTGCGTTTTTCAAGCACTGTGAAGGGTCCCTTCCATGTCACGATCAATTTATTCTTATCTGATGGTAGCAACAGCAATACTTTGTCTCCGGGTGATAGCTGTCGAACTCTTGCTTTCCTATCGTAATATTTCTTCTGTGTAATTTTCGCCTTCAAGAGTTCTTCGTGTGCTACCTTGCAGGTGTCTTGCAGTCGCTCCCGAAGATCTATAACATACTCGTATGTTGTTTTCGTTTCAGGATCGATGTTGGCCCCTGTCCACAGTTCCTTAAGGACCGACATTGGCCCGCGTACAAATCTGCCGTAGAGGAGATCGAACGGCGCGAATCCAAGGCTCATTTGGGGAACTTCACGGTATGCAAAGAGCAGGGTAGCCAAGTCTCTGTTCCAAGGCTCATTTGGGGAACTTCACGGTATGCAAAGAGCAGGGGGGCCAAGTATCTGTCCCAATGTTGCGGCTGTTCTTGACACATGCGGCGAACCATTTGTTTGAGAGTGCCATTAAATCTCTCCACAAGTCCGTTGGCCATGGGGTGATAAGGCGTTGTGGGTAGCTGACGAAATAAAAGTAGCCGACCGAGTTCCTGCATGAGATTCGAGGTGAACGACTTTCCACGGTCGCTTACTATCTCACGGGGCACTCCAACACGGGAGAACATCTCTACTAGTGCTTCCGCTATGCGCTCTGTCTCGATGTTCGGTAGTGCCACCGCATTCGGGTAACGCGTACGAAGTCTACTATCGTTAGGACATACTTTTTGCCCTTGGATGACGTTGGTGACAGAGGGCCAATAATATCGATGGCGACCCGCTGAAAAGGTGTGTCTATGATAAGCATATTTCCCAATGGAACTCGTCCGACGAGGTGTTTAGGCAATGTCCTTTGACATATGTCGCACGACTTCACGAACCGTATCACATCAGCCTGTACACCCGGCCAATAAAACTCTGTAAGGACACGGTCTGTTGTCCTTCTTTGCCCTTGGTGACCAGACAGAAGGCCTTCATGAGCCATCTTCATTACGGTGCTCCGAAGATCCTTGGGTACTACAAGTTGCTCCAAGTCTCGCCTTTCTGCCGTGCGGTGGCGCCGGAAAAGAATGTCGCGTACCAGCACAAACTCAGTGACTGCTGGCTTCTTAGATATGATCTTCCCCAATGCGGCGAAGCAGGTTTCCAGCGTGGGATCTGCGTGCTGTATATTCTTTAGCGCTTCCCGGCTGATATCCAGGGGTTGGATCCGAGGAACAATCAGTTAACTGGGCTTTTTCCTTTCTTTTCCTCCAGCCGCCGACATGTCATCTTGTCGTCTTCTATCTGATGAGGTTGCATCTTCAGGTTCTTCTTCAGTGCATACTGGATCACGGTGAATTTGTGCTAGTTTTGGACGTCCTGCTGGCTGCTTCGAGGCTGGTTGGGAAGCTGACAGTACATCCGCAATGTTGCCAAGCACGACTTCATACAATGGATTCTCCATACAAACAGCATGCACCTGACCTCTGAGAAACGGAGAATCTATGTACACCTCTGCTAAGTCTTTCGCAGATTGGTCCAATAAGCGAACGGTCCGGGTGTTGCCAGTCAAGTTGCAGTCACGAACTAGTGATCGTTTCACCACTACTGTATTGCAACCGGTATCTCGCAATACGGTAACCAGCTTCCCTTCGAGATAGCCCTTTACAGTTGGCATCTGTTTTGACCCGTTGTCACAAGTTGCGTTGCTTTGGGTCCCATCACACACGTCATGACAATGTTTCTCATCCTGATTGTCAGGCACATCTTCCATTGATTTCTCATGCTGCGCTTTCTGGTATCCAAGGACGGAACATGATGCCTCTCTACGTTTTCCCGAGTTTGAGGGACAACTATCGGATCTGTGCCCTGACTTCTTACAGATCCAACACGACGTCGACTTGGGCGCTCGAGACTTTGTCCAGCAGTCTGAAGCTCGATGAACCGGCTTGTTGCACAGAAAACAAAGCGGTTTTCCTTTGCTTTCGCTGACAGTGTCAACTTTAGCTGTAGCCATCGGTTTCCCTTTTTCGTCTTTTCCTCTAGCGAGATTCACAATTCCCTGAGCTTCCAAAAATTGATCAGCCGTCGTTGCCAACGTGTCCAGGTTATGACATCCTCGCTCCTTCAGGAAGACAGCCAGCTTTTCGTCGCACCGCCTGCGGAATTGCTCGGACACCATCTTGTCTCGCAGTGCATCATATGTTTTGGGGGTCTTCACCAGCTCCTGCCAATGGTCGAAGTATCCACAGAGAGGTCCCGCGAACTGTCTACCTGTCTTAGTATTCTCGGGCCGGGCATCCCTAAACTTCGTGCGGTATCCCTCCTCTGTATAACGGAATCGCTGGAGGAGCGTCTGCTTGAGCTTTGCGTAGTCCGTAGAGTCTTCTGCAGACATCCGTCCTACCACGGTCAAGGCTTCTCCCGTTAGACACAAGCTCAGTGACAGGGCCCACTTGTTGGTTGGCCAGCCTTGGCTCATGGCGACCCTCTCAAATCTTTGAATGTACGCATCCAGTTCGTCCCTACTCTGATTGTAGGGCGGAATCATTTTGTGTGGGCTGCGGAAACTCTGACCACCACCCATACTATCGTCCGCAGAACTCGTGCTCGGACGCTGCGCTTCTGCGACACGACGTCGCTCCTCGAGCACAAGCCTTTCAGCCTCCATGCGAGCTATTTCACGCTCATGCTCCGCCTGTGCTGCTAGACGTGCCTCCTCTTGATCTTTCGCTCTCTGGTCCCTCATTTCTTTTTCCTCAGCGCTCACCCATGCCAGCAAAGCCTCACCACTCAGCCCCATCTCCTTCCCTAGCTCAACTAGCTTTCTCTTGTCGTCCATTCTCGTCCGCCACACACAAACAACGTGAGGCTCTCAGATGTAACGCGAGAGCTTAGTCCTGTCACGGACGCCAGAAATTGTGATGGTTAAGGACGATCGTCACTATGTTTGCTAATAGCGGACGAGAAAGGATTAACATCAACAATTAGGCGAACAAAAGAAGCTTTATATTGCACACTACAGAAGGAAGTGACAGGTGAAAATAAAACTATATATCCAACCCTACACGCCAAGCATCACGCAACCTGCTCGGGAGTCAGACCTCTATTATGCGGAGAGCTCGCGGCTACGCTAACTCAGTGTCCAGCGCGTATAGTTCTCGGTTCGCAAGAAGAAACCGCTGTCTCACAGTTTGGGTCCCCGTCGTCCCGACATGATGCGGTCGCCGACGTGCGCGAGGGCAAAGGTGGCACGGCTGGAACGGCTGACGGCACACGGATGCGCTACCGTGTGCAGCGCCATTGAGTCGGACGTCGCGGCCAACCCAGCAGTCAGGGTCGCAACTCCTGAGGTCCAGGATTAGGCCACGGCTCACGAGGACCACACACGGTAGGCCTCACCCACGTACCTGCTCCCGGCCACTGCACCCAGGCAGGGGCCGTTCAGCAGGCCCCGTCCTTGGACCTTGTACAGGCCGACGGACTCGACCTCGAACAGACGCCGGAGCTCGACCTGGCTGACACGTACGGGTTCCACGTCCGGCTCCGGAACGCTGCCAGGAACTCGTCCTGTTGAGTGGCGCACCGCTTCGTCTGCCTTCGTGGCCTCAACCCTCGAGCTCTTTTCCGCACGTTCCTTCTTCTCCTCTTCTTTTTCATTTCTTGTTATTGCCTTCGAGCCACCTGCCTTCCGCTCGTCTTCTTCAGTTTTGGTTTGACGTTCCTCGGTGCTTTTAGGTCCTTTTAGCCACAAATCGTACCTAAACACAGCACTTTTGTGTCCTTTCCTTACAACCACGCACAAGTCTGTGCATATCTGGTAACACTCATACAATTTAATAAATGCGAAGCATTTATTTGCTGACCTCAACGAACTTTGTGCGTATCTATCTATCTATCTGTCTATCTAGCCACCTACGACTTTTAGCTCTCCTACCCGTTTCGCCCCGCCGCGGTGGTCTAGTGGCTAAGGTACTCGGCTGCTGACCCGCAGGTCGCGCGTTCGAATCCCGGCTGCGGCGGCTGCATTTCCGATGGAGGCGGAAATGATGTAGGCCCGTGTGCTCAGATTTGGGTGCTCGTTAAAGAACCCCAGGTGGTCGAAATTTCCGGAGCCCTCCACTACGGCGTCTCTCATAATCATATGGTGGTTTTGGGACGTTAAACCCCACATATCAATCAAATCAATCTCCTACCCGTTTCGCTAATGGTATCGATACCAAACTTGGTATGGCATAACAAGACTGAATGAAGAACATATTTGACTGGTCATAACATGAAGATCGTGACATATATGCGATGAATGTCATGATTCACAATTCATGGTCCTGCAACTCTTGCAATGGTTTCGTTCACATGGCATGTTGAAAAACTGTTAGGGTAAGGCATGATTGCATGGCGAACACAAGCGACAGACCCTAACATCAAAATCATGAGATGTGTGTCATGTAACAACATGACTACATACCTCGCTCGTGATGTGCTGGCGGCCGTTTCGCTGGCTTCACTTGTACCAAATTTGGTATTACGCAGCCTGAACGAATGACGAAGGTATGATACTGTTGCAAACTTGATAATCGCGACATCCGTGTCATTGCTGAGTTGAGTTGAAAAAACTTTTTGCTCAACGGTTGTTGCTGTGCCCGAGGCTAGGCTGCCAGGGACAAATCGTTTGAGGAACATCTTTTGAGGTCCTCGGCGAGGGCCCTGGCCCGCTGGACAGCCCACACCTGGTCTTCGAGGGCCTCGCTGAAAAGGGCGGCTTGCCATCGCTCAGCAAGGTGCCCCATTTCTGTGGGTCCCTCATTTGACGTCTTCCGTCCTCGTGGCCTATATTCATCTGTTTCACATTGCCAAAGTATATGTGCCATATCGGCCCGTTCGTGTGCGCACCACGGGCAGCAGGCGACGGGTGCAGCGTGTGCCATATGTGGTGCAGATGGTAGGGGTTGGTGAACGTGCCCATCTGCAACCTTCTCAGGTCCACCACCTGCAACCTGTCCAGGCGCACGTGGGGTTGCGGAAATTTCTTCCGGTCTTTCCTATAGTGCGCAAGCACGTCGTGGTGCGTGACAGGAAATTCTTCTCCATAGCAGTGGGCGCACCTCTGCTGTCTCGCCTCTTCTGCACAAACTTCAGTTGCGGCAGCAACGGACGGGGTGGGGGTGGTAATTTCAGCATTGCTAGTGCCTGTGGTGTTGTGACTCGGGGTGCTGAGTCGCATCCCGCCGCTGACGACCAGTTGTTGCGGGTCGGAAGGAAGGTCGCTGGAGGATACGAAAACAAAACCCGGTCTCTTGTGGGAGCGTGGTGTAGCTTCGGGTTGAGGAAACGAACGCTGACGAGATGGGGATACGAAAAACAAACAGGTTTATGGCACTATTTACAAATATTTACACCATGGTAGGTTAGGAGTTCACAAACCACGAACGTGGCGGTTAAACCGTTACTTGGTTCAGAGCCTTCACAAACTACGAACGTGGTGGTTGAACCTTTACTTGGTTCAGAGCCTTCACAAACTACGAACGTGGTGGTTGAACCTTTACTTGGTTCAGAGCGACGTCCAGCACTCTGCCGCGTCCATTTATGCCCAGTCGGGCTCCTCCTTTCCGATGGGAACACCAATCACACACACACAACAGGTGAGGGGTACGAGCATGCACGGCGCACGTGAACATCCAATTTTGAGTCGAGATCACTGCACTGAAAGGTGGCGCCAGAGGGGCTCTTGCTCATTGTGTGTGTCGCTGGTCAAGGGGTCCCAAGCTTCGGACAGCAGACATCAAACGGTCCGCCAATCTGTCCGCTCAATTAGCAGGGCACTTTGTGGCGGTGGTCGCTGTTTCTTCAAAGGAAGACGCTGTCTTTGTTGTCCTCTCTGGAACGGCTTACAGCTTCGTGGCGACACGATGTCTCATCCTCCAGCTAGCAGGGACAATACCTGGCGGGCATAGGCAGCCGGCCATTCGGCTACTTGTTTGAGGATTAAAAGAGCGCCGCTCCCCCGTCAGCTCTCGACGCTGGTTCCAAGAAAACTGCGGTTCCAGGCGTGGGAACGCTGCCCGGCTACGCTTCCAGCGACAGCATGGCGCCTACCGATGGCGGTCATAACAGTGGCCACCACCGTGCCTCGGCCGGTGCTCCTCCCAACCACGGTGGCGGCTGCTTCCGTGGTGGCTGCGCCGCGGCGGGTAAGTTGCCTCGAGACGAGGTGGGCGCGCTCGTTATGGCTGGGTGGGATGCCGGTTAGTCTTTGGCTGTTGGCGTTGTTGCTGCTAGTTTTACGGCTGTTGTTGTTGATAGTTCTGCTGTCCCCCATGTGGACAGGAAACCACTTGAGGGCCTTGTCAGGAATCTTGCCTGACGCGAAGTCCTCAGCTCTGGCATTAAGCATGCGTGCCACCTCCTCAGACACCCAGCCTTTAATATATCTCTGAATCGCTGATTTAGAATCGCTAATAATCAGGCTGTCGTCTGTACCGCTGTGGAGTACCGCTAAAGCTATGGCCATTTTTTCTGTAGCTTCGGATGATGGCAGCCATGCTGATGCCGTGACCCGAACCTTTCCTGTTGTATCCAGGACCGCCATAGAAAAAGCAGGTCTCTCCGCCGCCAACCGGACTCGCTGATGTTGCCGCTGTCGCTGCAGTCGTTGTTGTCGTAGCAGTAGCAATGGTAGTAGTGTTAGCGCCTCGACTTCGCCTCGCTCGTTCACGGGTAGCAGCGGGGGCTCCGAGCGTCCCCCATCACCACCGCCGGCTGACAGTGGATACCTGGCTGCATCGACGAACAGGAGGACACCCTCTTGGCTTCCATGCGCCTTCAGGATTGCTGCAGCTCTGCATTTGCGTTGTTGCAAGTCGTGAACGGGGTGCATGTTACTGGGGATGTTTTCTGTCAGTATGGCGTCCCTGACTTCCGGTAGCAATGCTTCCTTCAGTACACGCGCCTCGTGATATTGAATCCTAAGCAGATCGAAAATGTGTCTTCCCGTTCTTGTGCCAGACAGCCTCTCGAGCTGCGCGATCCTCTGCGATTCTGCTATCTCGTCGAGGGTGTTGTGCACACCCAGCTCCAGGAGCCGATGGGTTTTCGTGTACTTGGGCACACCCAGAGCTACCTTGAACGCTCGACGAATCGCCGCGTTCAGTTTCTCGGTTTCGCTTCTGTTCCAGTCGGCATAAGCGGCGACATACGCTATGTGGCTCAGCGCATACGCATGTATTAACTTCGTCGCGTTGTGTTCCTTTAGCCCTTTTCTTTTTTTCGCTACCCGACGCACAAGGTGCGTTGCGGTGGCCACTTTCTTTTGCAGTCGTGCTACCAGCTCGTGGTTCGCACCGTTTTCTTCCAGCCACAGGCCGAGCACTCGCAATTTGGACACCGTTGTATTTCTGTCCCCTCCTTCGTCATGACGCGGATGCCCAAGCGACAGGCTTCCAGTACAGCCTGCGGGTGAGGTCCTTTCTTGCGTGGTGTATTCAGGAGTACTTCCGATTTGTCGGGAGCGCAGACGAGTCCCGTGCCTTTGAGGTGCCGCTCCACGGCCCGGACGGCCTGCTGCATTTTCTCTCGCATTTCACCAAAGCTCGTATTCGCTGTGGTCCACAGGGCCACGTTGTCTGCGTAGATCGTGTGATTGAAGCCCTCTATTTCGTCGAGATGGTCCGGTAGTTCGATCATGATGAGGTTGAAAAGCATGGGAGAGAGCACCGAGCCCTGCGGCGTACCCGCACCCCCTATGTCAACTGTTCCTGGTGGGCACCGTCGCTCTACACCGTCACCTTGCGTCCGGTCAGGAAGCTGCTGACGCACCGGTGGAACCTTGAAGCAAGACCTAGTTGGCTGATCTTGTCCAAATTGGCAACATGTTTTACTGTATCGAAGGCACTTTTGAGTTCTAACCCAAGCAGGGCGCGCACATGCGTGCTTGGTGCGTTAATGACCTTATCCTTGATTTGCAGCATAGCATCCTGCGTTGAAAGTCCTTTGCGGAAGCCGATGATGTGAGTGCTGAAGGCATCCCGCTTCTCGAGAATCGTCGTAACCCTGTTGAGGCAGGCATGCTCCATGACTTTACTGACGCAGGACGTCAGAGATATCGGCCTCATTTTTTGACCCTCAAGCGGTTTACCTGGCTTGGGTATTAGTATGACATCCGCTGTCTTCCATTCTTGTGGAATACGGCCTTCCTTCCAGCATGCGCTGATATACTGACGTAGCTTCTCGATGGCGTCATCATTCAGGTTCCTCAGAATTCGATTGGCGATCTTGGCCGGACTGAGCGCCGATTTAGTCTTCAGCAGCTGGAGTACTGCTCTAATTTCCTGCATGGAAAATTCCGCGTCTATTTCCTCGTTGGGTGCCCCGCAGTATTCCATGTGACTCTCGCCTGCCGGGCGAGTGAGGTGTGTCTGGATGATCTCCTCCACGAAGGCCTGCGGGTCATCTTTGTACTTGTGCGCAGCTTGGCCATCTGGACACGAGTCGCCGTTCTCGTGCTAGTTGGATCCAGCAGGTGCCTGAGAATCTTCCGTGTGCACCCGGCACTCATGTTTCCTTCCATCGTATCGCACAGCTCCTGCCATTTCTTTTCGCACAGTCGAACGCAGTGGGCCTCAATCTCTCGGTTGATCTCGGCAATCTTCTTGCGTATCTTCCTGTTCAGTTTCTGCTGACTCGGTTTTCGCTGCATAGATTTCTTTGCCTCTATGAGATGCGCAAGCCGGCTGTCCACCCGGACGGCTTGGGAATGCTGTCGTCGACGCTTCCGCAGGGCCTGTCGCCACCTTCAATATCTTTTTGCCTGTGTGGCCATTCTATTTCTTTTGTAGCTTTTTCTACGTCCGTGAGTAGTTCCCTGCACCATTCCCCGATATCCTCAATCGGCCCTTCCTGCTTCTTTCGTTCTCTTTGCTCTCGAAACTTGTCCCAGTTCACAACTCTAGCTTTTTGAAAGCCGTCTATTTTGCCTCTATCCTCTCCCATTGTCATGCAGAGGACTCTGTGGTCGCTCCTCAGATCCTCAAAGGTGTTCGACCAGGTGATCGCGCCCACGTCGGACCAAATGAAGAGATCAAGGGACGTGTCACGGCACGCGCCCTGTCCAATTCGGGTTTGCGATGCCGGTTCATTGAGTAGAACCAAGCCAAGCTTGTCCATCAGTTCGGCTAGCCTCTTCCCTTTGGGCGAGTCGGCTCCATATCCCCATTGCGTGTGCGGTGCGTTGAAGTCTCCGCAGATTAAGAGGGGATTGGAGGCGGCCTTCGCCATCGCTTCGCGAAAAAGGGCCCTAAAGTTGTGCGTGAGGCCCCTTTTTGAAGGGGGCTGTACACGTTGAGCACGAATAGGCCGGTCTTTTGGTTTCCAATGCAGGGCACGACCTCAATAAGGTTGTGGTCTATGTCCGACTCCTCGCTGATATCAAGTGAATGGTCGATAAAGGCCGTCCCTCTCTTAACTAGGGTACACACCTTTATGTCCTTCCGCGTGCATTCACACGGAGATGCACATGCCACATAGCCTGGTAGCTGAGCCCGGTTGAAAGGTTCTTGCAAAGCAATGACGTCGGGAAGTTTGTTTTTGAGAGAGTTTTGATATAATGCACCGTTGTAGCTTTTTTTGAAGCCTCTACAGTTCCATTGCCAGACAATGTGTCTGCCGACAAACTTGCGGGACGCAGCCATGGTTGCTATTCGAAAGGGTTAGAGGAACGTGACTGTCCATGCGTCCCTCCTTTTTCAGTGTGCGTGGTGTTGACATTGCTGCTTGTGTTGAGAATTGTCGATGCGTCCCCTCCCAATTCGTTGTGGCCTTGTCTCTGTTGCTGCAACTGCGCCATCCCGCGTTCCAGATATTCGATGCGCTTATTCACGGCCACAAGTTAGTTATTGACCGCGGCATACTGTGCGTTCTTTTCGGCGTCAGACTCGTTCAGCCGAACGAGGAGCGTCTCAAACAGTCGCTCTGTCTTGTTGGTTAGTTTGTCTACCATTTCTTTGATCACGTCTATCTTTCGGCCTCCCGGTCGTGCCCGCTTCGGTTCTTGTGTGTGATTTTCAGCGCCTTCAAAATGTTGCGAATCGCTTGAGCTCTTACGTTTAAAGCCCACCACACCGGTGCTTCTATTCACCTCCACAGCCCATTTCCGTGTCCCCGTCTCCTACTGCTGAAGTTGTGTCACATTCATCAGCAGCTCCATGGGACGAGGAGGCGCCAGAGGATGGAATCTCTGCGGGGTGTCCACCCATTCGTTTGAGGATTTCGTTCAGAGTCTGTTGTAGCTCCTCAATTTTCCGCGTTGATTTTTCCGCTTTATGGCCTTGGCCAACTCTTGTCTAAGCTCCCTATTCTCTTTCTCTATGTTCTCCATCTTCGCAGCCAGGCCGGGGTCGGCGGCTGCCTGCGGGCGTCCGGAGAGAGGGTGCCCCTGTGCGGAGTCCGCCTTTGTTCCCATGACTGTGTCACGCCAGGTGATTTTGCGCAGCCTTTTCTGTTTCCCGCCAGGTCTGGCCCCTCCGATGTCTTGTTGGGGTTGGTGTCGGTTCTTGCTGCGGCTTCTGCTTCGACTCCGACTTCTGCTCGTTCTACTACTTTTGCTTCGTCTTTTTACCGGCGAGAGGATCCGGATCTGGTTGAACGACCCATGACCTGTTGGGAGCGGGTTCTGGATCTCGAGCAATTAGGGCGGCCTTTTTCCAGCGCACCAGCATTGCTATCCGATGGTGACGGGGTTCACTCTTGAAAGTCTCTGAACCGGCGCTTCCAACTTCTCTGCTTCACTATGTGCGGCACCTTGTATTTGACCTCGCACATCCGGTCAGCCGTGGGGTGCGCCTCACCACATATTCGGCACTGGGGCGTACACTTGTGTCCATTGATGGGGTTCTTTAATCCACAAATTGGGCACAGCTTGATATCTGGTCTTGCGCACACGTCAGGTCTGTGGCCGAGCCTGCCACATTCCTTGCAGAAGTCCATCTGTTTCCGGTACAGAGATACTCTTGTCATAACGCTGTTGAAGTAAACCCACGAAGAAACTCGGTTTCCTTTATAGAGCAGTATCACGTTTGTCGTACTACCGAGCCTCTTCGAATACGTTAGAGAAGGGTTTTTTGTGTTCACCTGCGATTCCACGAGCTGATCTTGATTATATTTAAGAGGTACATTGCGTATGATTGCTTTTGTCATATTTTCAGGCGCTGAAACATATGCGTTCGTTTCGTACCTCTTTCCGTTGATAGTCAAACCTTCATCTTGGCGATTTTTGTCTCTGTGCTTTTCTCCAGTGTGCTTATCATCAAAATTTTTTGCGTGGGGTTGGGGCAGATCGTGATCATCTCGTCGTCGCTCACTCCTGCTTCGTTGCGTATCGCCTCATCAAGACTCGCACCGCACGTGCTCCTTATATTCAGCTCATCCCTCGGTCGAACAATTACATTTATACCTTCCCTGGGCAGTCTGGGCATCTTGCTTGCTCGTAGAACCTTGCTGACAATGCTTCGGTGGCATTGGCGCATCGGGCTTGGTGCACGGGCGTCTTCTTGTCTCACCACTTTGTTTCGGCACGTGCATCCTCTTTTAAATGCGGAAGCATCTTATACTCGCGCCTTGTAGTGCGCCGTCCGCGCCGTCCGCGCCGTCCGCACCGCCTTAGTTGAGCTAATTCATTACGTCTGATACAATAATCACTCGTTCTCTGCTACTGCAATATTCACGCGTTCATCAAGTATAAGGTTATTTGTTGCACTTCAAAAGCATACATGTGTCCGAGTTAAAACGGTCAAAGTTTCACATTAAATGCACCAGGAAGGTAAAGTATTGGTACGGAAACCAGTAACACAAACATGAGCTTGTACGGTGAAGTTAGCTATTTAAAACCTACGCGAGCGTCGGTGCACACTGAACCATGCCTGTGTATTCAGGCATGTGTCTAACTCTGTTACCAGCCACTAAACTGTTTTAGCGGGACGGCTCAGTGCTCTCCCATAGTTGAGTACGAAGTACTCGAAATCGTTCAACATATTAGATGCGGAAGCATCTTATACTCGCGCCTTGTAGTGCGCCGTCCGCGCCGTCCGCACCGCTTCTCGAACATTCGACAGCTGACGCGCGCGCATGCGCCGTCGCGCCGTCGCCCACCATCTGTGCCGCGCGCGCTTCTCCTTCGAGAACATTCGACAGCTGACAGCGCATGCGCCGTCGCGCCGTCGCCATCTGTGCCGCGCGCGCGCTTCTCCTTCGAGAACATTCGACAGCTGACAGCGCATGCACCGTCGCGCTGTATATATACTCAAGGTCGGCGCTCGCTTGCTCAGTTGCCGCTCGTCCGTTGGCTCGTCGCAATAAATAAAACACCGCCCTTTCGCATACGTGCCGTACGTGTTCACTCATTTAACACCCCATTTCACAACCACATTAACCAATTTAGCCATTGACCCAAGTAAGTCGCAATTTAACACCCGTTAACCAATTACATGCTTCCGCATCCTCCTCAGTGTTCCCCCGAGGGAAGCTGCGGGCAATTTTTTTTCATGTAACTTCAATCCAGCCATCGGCAACGCAGTCAGCGTCTTCGTCTTCACTTGTGGAAACGCTTCTTGTTTCTTCAGTTCTGTGGTTCATGGCTTCCCCTGTCCCTGCCTCGTCTACATCCATCTCGGCTGTTCTTTCAGTCTTCGAGTTAGACGCGGTATGCGCCAGGCCCAACCACCATTAGGCCTAGACGCTCACTCGTAAAGTTCTTGCAGTTTACAAGCCTTAAAGCTCGTAAAGCTCACGCTCACCCAAAAAGATGGTACCCTTGGGTTTGCGAGGACTTGATCTGTCCGATGGCGTGCCACTTTCAAGGGTGGAGTTCGAAAAACCTCCGGAAACATTCACAAATTGACGGAGCCGATGTGACAAGCGTTTGCTCCCACTGGCGACGGTAGCACCTTCTCATCCGTGTCATGTAACAACATGACTACATGCCACACGATGATGCCCTCGTGGCCGTTTCGCTAGCTTCACATATGCCAAATTTGGTGTTACGTGACGACAATGGATGACGAAGGTAAGTGACTGGTGCAAACATGATATTCATGAGATGCGTGTCGTGTGAGAACATGACTACATGCCACAGTCAAGGCGCCAATAAACTTCAACGTGACGCGCTGCGCATGGTTGCCAGCGTTCATTTCGTTACGTTACGCTGGCGTTGCCACGCCAGGCGCCGTGCCTACTATATGCTGGCAGGCGCGCGCCGCGCTGCGTTGCTTTGACGCATGCGTGTTTCAGTGCGTCCGACGTCCTTCCGTTAAGAAAAGAGGGAGACGCAGGGTTGTCTGGGTAACGCATCGGCTGCAAATGCAGCATGTCGCATTTTTCGCCGGTTGCTGCCGTCCGCGCTGATTGACGCTATTCACGCCTGGCGTCAGACTATAGACCCATTTAATTTTTGTAAATACAGGTAATCTAATGTCAACATTACGGGTAAAATTATAGCGACGCCCGCACGTAACTTTCGCCGTAAGCGCTGAAGGCTGCGAAGTGCGCCAACAAAACGACGCTGTGAGACGCCATAAGCGTTGTGAAAACTATAAGCGCTGAAGGTTGCGACGTGTGCCAATAAACAAAACTAAGTTGTGAGGCGCCACTCCAGCCGTGACACAGTTCATCACTATACCATTTTTAGGGGCGTAGCTTGTTATAGCGGCACCCGTTCGTTCCTCGTAGCCGTAGTAGTAGTGTGTAACAAGTATAACATTTTGACCTCCAAGGTGCTGCCGGCGAGAGATGTCTTCTGTGCGTTGTTGAACAATAAAAGGTAGTGCTCAATGTACTTACCAATGGCTGCTAAGGAGGAATGAGAGACAGGAGAATTCGGCTTTTAGTTAAAGCGCACGCTGCAAATATTTATTGTTGAACAACGCACAGAACATAAGAAAGGGTTGCTACGTTACACTCTCTGGGCGTAACCTCCTAGGCTTTAGAAAGGTTTATCGAGCGTTGGGTTGAAGTGCAATGAATACAGTGAACTAGTATATACCATGAACTCGAGGTGGTTAAAGGTGGGAAGTAGACACGAAGTGCAAATGCAAGCCGTAAGAAAGTGTGTGTGTGCCTCCTCTCATTCAGTCCTTGGAATGTCCGCTGGACGGCGGTGCTTCTATATGGGAAATATATGATGAAAAGATGCGAGATGGTGGTACTTGGAGTGCTGAATAGGTGGACGAACACACACACACACAGAGATGCATGGACGGGCGCAAGGGTGGCTGCACGGACAGATGGACGCATGGACGGACGCAGGAGCGTATGCATGGACGTAAGCAGGGACGGAGACACAAATGAACATGCGGACGCACGAACAGAACAACGCATTGACGGGAAGATGGAAGCACTTGCGGCCACACAGACGCACGCATGGATGAACGGAAGCAAGAACGAATGGCCGGACGGATGCTTCGCCCGTCACCCCCGGAAGCTTTTCAGGCCTGCGCGTCACGTGACGTGACGTCGACGACGTCACATCGCGCCGGCCGGCCGGCCGCCCTTCGCTGGGTGGCTGCGCCAGCCGCGAGCGCCCTTCACGCCTACCGACTCGGGCGAGGTTCCTTGACACCATGTCCGCACGATTTATCAAGGTATCCATTGATTGTATGGTTTAACGTGCCGACGCAATGCAGGCGATGAAGCGCGCCGTAGGGGAGAGCTCAGGATCAAGTTTTACTACCTGGGAATCTTTATTGTGTGCCGAAATCTCGTACACACGGGCGTTTTTGCTTTTCGCCTCCATCAGAAATGCGGCCGCCGCAGCCGGGTATCGAAACTGCGCCCTAGTGCTCAGCAGCGCTACGCCTTAGCCACTGAGCCACCGTTGCGGGGGAACTTATCAAGGTATCAAGAAATAATGAATATCGTGAATGGAATAATGCGTATTTATTTATCACAGCCAGACGCCGTCTGTACAAATATCACAGTGCACATTGTTCTCGGTCCAGGCAGACGACAGGCAACACAAGATGTTGCCCTTAATGCTGAAAATATGCCAAAAGTACAAAACACAATATCTTGCCACATAAAACTCAGAAAACAAAACAGATTGTAACAGCAAAAACATCCCCGAGCTTTGGAACAGAAAAAGCACACTTTCATTTAAATTGTAGGTTAGAGGAAAACATACCATTCGTTTATCATAGTAGCAGTAGCAACACAAGGTATCAGGTTCAAACACTTGCCAAAAAATACAATACAAAAGAACACTGGTGACTAAATTGTGGTCCACAGCATGATAAATGACAGAAAGAAAAGTAATTGTACTGCCACAGGTAGGTGCATGTCCTAGGGAAAAAATCAAACAAAAATCTAAGAAAAAAACAAATCACAGTGCACAACATGTCTGTACACAGAGTGCACAAGGAAAGTGTACACAGCTTAGGTACCAAAACGGACTGTACAACTGCTACAGTGGGCACCGAGGCAGTTCGAGTTAAAGAAAAAGAAAAAAGTACAGCACCTTTAAAAGCTAACAACTTGTAAAGAGATACAAAACTGGAAACAAGGCTCAAACAAGGGAATGTATTGCTTGAGCCAGGTGGCAATAAGTGCAGCGCTCCTCAGACAGCATCGACAGGTTGTTCAAAATTTCCAACAAGGAACTTACTTTTTGAACTGAGTCTGGTACAACAGCGCTACCAAGGTTCTTGATTGGTGAACCTTGATAGCAGGCAAAGACTTCAAGGTTTGCAAACACGGTCAATGACGCATTCAAACAAGGTTCACGATAGTCGATAATGTTCAAAAACATGGAGCACTCTTCTTTATGAATCACAGTCCACTTTGGAGACACTGACACCCCTTGCAGGCGAGCCCTTAGTTCTTCGAGGGACGAAAACCGGTCTCGTTTTTGCTCCGCTTCATATGACGCCAGCGACTCTTCTACAGCACGGGCGAGTTGGGAGGCTTCTTGTCGGCTCCTCTTGGCGTCAGGGGTTTCTCTCGTGCTCTGGTCTCGTACTGATAGGTAGGACGGACAGCCGGAAAATACCGTTGGGACAGATCCAGGACGCAACCGTGGTACTGGGAGTGCAACTTCAATAACTCTCCCTGTCCTTGGATCCGTCTACGATGTCGTCTTCTCAATGCATGAAGCGTCGAAATGATTCGCGCACACCTGCAAAAACGTTTCAAGAACGTCTGAGACGCCACTTCTCAAAAGAAAAAAATGCGCTCCCGTTTGCATGACCGCGTTTACAGTCCGTGTAGCTAAAACAAAGTCTACCTACGTTTCGCAAGCATCTAAATAAAAGCGCTGCGCTAAGCGGTACAAGCAACATGAAAGGAAACACGGGAGCGTGATGTCACCGCACTCCACGAAGCGCTTCCACCGAGAGCTTGCAAGAATGGACGACACCACGGCACTGTTAGTGAACAAAGCGCAGCTGACCATCCTTGCTGCGAACGCTGCTGGCGTCAGCGCTTCGCGAGGCCCGGCGGCCACACGCTCAAGTATTTCCCATCATAGGTGATTTCTACCCGAACAAGCAACGACAAGCTAAGAACAGGAGCATCTCAAATTCTTACCTTAGTGCACGAAGTCGGCACGAAGTCCTTCCTAGGAATGGCGCGTAGCCATTGTTTGAGAGCGTCGGCGTCTTTAGGGAAGGAAAACACTTGTATCTTCTTTCCTGTTTTGTAGTTGCCGGTGCATCCGGGTACACAACACTTATTCGGCATTGTCGCATCACTCCAGCATCACGCACGGAAACGAAATTGCCGCAAAACAACAACGGAAAGCAACAAACGTGAAACACCGTCAACACCACGCCGCCGAACCGTCACCACCGCCGCCCGCGCTGCGCTCGCAGCCGCTGCGGCTTCCCCGAGAGTCGGCCGGCCGGAAATGACGTCAAATTGCTGGGCGCAGGCCTGAAAAGATTTTCCGGGGGTGACGCTTCGCCCCACTATCCATCATTCACTCCCTGACGTAGAAATTATGACTTGCATATCATCTAAGTCATAAATCATGACTACACGCCAGGCTTATGATGCGCTCGCAGCCGTCTCGCTAGATTCGCATATACCAAATTCGGCGTTACGTGATGCGAATGGATGACGAAGGTATGTAACTGATTCAAACATGATAATCACGAGATGCGCGTGATGTGACATTATGACTACAAGCCACACTGATGATGCCTTCGCAGCCGATTCACTAGCATCACATACACCAAATTCGGTATTACGGGATGTGAATGGGCAACACAGAGATGTGACTGGTGCAAGCATGATAATCATGTGATGCGTGACATGCAACAACATGACTACATGCTACGCTCATGATGCGCTCACGGCCGTCTCGCTAGATTTATATATGCCAAAATTTGTGGTACATCATGCGAATGGATGACGAAGGTATGGGACTGGTGGAAACATAATAATTATGAGATGCGTGTCACCTAAAAGCATGACTACAGGCCACACTCAAGGCGCTAATACACTTAGAGGTGACCCGGTGCGCGTGTGCTCCAGCGTTTGTTTCGTCGCGTCTGGCAGCGATGCCACGCCAGGCGCCGATCTACCTAGCATATACTCGCAGGCACGCGCCACACAGCATTGCTTTGACGCATGCGCGTTTGAGCACGCCAATCATCCCTTCATCACGAAGCTAGGCAGACGCGGTGCATTCTGGGTAACATCGTTTGTGCGAAATGCAGCACGTCGCATTTCACAGCGGTTGCCGACAGACGCTGGTCGCGTCTGTCGTCAGACTATAGACTGCTCGCATTTTGCTAGCGTAGCGTCACTGCGCCCAGCGTGCGCTCGTCAAAGTTACGTCGCAGTATATTGGGCCCTTCATGTTGCTCTCCCCGGCGTTTCGCTAGCTTCACATATTCCAAGTTTGGTATTACGGGGCGTGAATAAACGACGAAGGTATGTGACTGGTGCAAACGTGATAATCATGAGATGCGTTTCATATAACATTACGACCATATGCCACGCTCATGATGCGCTTGCGGGCGTTTCTCTAGCTTCACGTAAACCAAATCGGTATTGCATGACTTCAATAGATGGCGAAGTTAAATGACACGTCCGAACATGATAATCATGATTGCATGTCATGTAAAACATGGCTACATGCTACGCTCGTAGCACGCTCACGGCCGTTTCGCTTGCTCCACATATACCAAATTTGGTATCAGGTGGCGTGAATAGCTGATGAAGGTGAATGACGCGCCCAAACATAATAATTATGACATGAAAGCTATGTACGGCATAATTTACCTCCGCCTCATAACGTTGTCCTGATTTTAAACTGACATATAAACTTTCCTCATTCATGATTTGCATGTCATCAATTCCCACTGTACGTGGGATCAGCCAATTTTTTTGTCTTCCAAAAAATGTTGAGAGTCAACGGTAAGTACGTTCTCTCAGTTGTGTTTCACGTCGTTTTCCACGCTGTGTTCTTGCGTCACCCCCGGAAGCTTTTCAGGCCTGCGCGTCACGTGACGTGACGTCGACGACGTCACATCGCGCCGGCCGGCCGGCCGCCCTTCGCTGGGTGGCTGCGCCAGCCGCGAGCGCCCTTCACGCCTACCGACTCGGGCGAGGTTCCTTGACACCATGTCCGCACGATTTATCAAGGTATCCATTGATTGTATGGTTTAACGCGCCGACGCAATGCAGGCGATGAAGCGCGCCGTAGGGGAGAGCTCAGGATCAAGTTTTACTACCTGGGAATCTTTATTGTGTGCCGAAATCTCGTACACACGGGCGTTTTTGCTTTTCGCCTCCATCAGAAATGCGGCCGCCGCAGCCGGGTATCGAAACTGCGCCCTAGTGCTCAGCAGCGCTACGCCTTAGCCACTGAGCCACCGTTGCGGGGGAACTTATCAAGGTATCAAGAAATAATGAATATCGTGAATGGAATAATGCGTATTTATTTATCACAGCCAGACGCCGTCTGTACAAATATCACAGTGCACATTGTTCTCGGTCCAGGCAGACGACAGGCAACACAAGATGTTGCCCTTAATGCTGAAAATATGCCAAAAGTACAAAACACAATATCTTGCCACATAAAACTCAGAAAACAAAACAGATTGTAACAGCAAAAACATCCCCGAGCTTTGGAACAGAAAAAGCACACTTTCATTTAAATTGTAGGTTAGAGGAAAACATACCATTCGTTTATCATAGTAGCAGTAGCAACACAAGGTATCAGGTTCAAACACTTGCCAAAAAATACAATAGAAAAGAACACTGGTGACTAAATTGTGGTCCACAGCATGATAAATGACAGAAAGAAAAGTAATTGTACTGCCACAGGTAGGTGCATGTCCTAGGGAAAAAATCAAACAAAAATCTAAGAAAAAAACAAATCACAGTGCACAACATGTCTGTACACAGAATGCACAAGGAAAGTGTACACAGCTTAGGTACCAAAACGGACTGTACAACTGCTACAGTGGGCACCGAGGCAGTTCGAGTTAAAAAAAAAAAGAAAAAAGTACAGCACCTTTAAAAGCTAACAACTTGTAAAGAGATACAAAACTGGAAACAAGGCTCAAACAAGGGAATGTATTGCTTGAGCCAGGTGGCAATAAGTGCAGCGCTCCTCAGACAGCATCGACAGGTTGTTCAAAATTTCCAACAAGGAACTTACTTTTTGAACTGAGTCTGGTACAACAGCGCTACCAAGGTTCTTGATTGGTGAACCTTGATAGCAGGCAAAGACTTCAAGGTTTGCAAACACGGTCAATGACGCATTCAAACAAGGTTCACGATAGTCGATAATGTTCAAAAACATGGAGCACTCTTCTTTATGAATCACAGTCCACTTTGGAGACACTGACACCCCTTGCAGGCGAGCCCTTAGTTCTTCGAGGGACGAAAACCGGTCTCGTTTTTGCTCCGCTTCATATGACGCCAGCGACTCTTCTACAGCACGGGCGAGTTGGGAGGCTTCTTGTCGGCTCCTCTTGGCGTCAGGGGTTTCTCTCGTGCTCTGGTCTCGTACTGATAGGTAGGACGGACAGCCGGAAAATACCGTTGGGACAGATCCAGGACGCAACCGTGGTACTGGGAGTGCAACTTCAATAACTCTCCCTGTCCTTGGATCCGTCTACGATGTCGTCTTCTCAATGCATGAAGCGTCGAAATGATTCGCGCACACCTGCAAAAACGTTTCAAGAACGTCTGAGACGCCACTTCTCAAAAGAAAAAAATGCGCTCCCGTTTGCATGACCGCGTTTACAGTCCGTGTAGCTAAAACGAAGTCTACCTACGTTTCGCAAGCATCTAAATAAAAGCGCTGCGCTAAGCGGTACAAGCAACATGAAAGGAAACACGGGAGCGTGATGTCACCGCACTCCACGAAGCCGTCACCCCCGGAAAAAAGCGCTTCCACCGAGAGCTTGCAAGAATGGACGACACCACGGCACTGTTAGTGAACAAAGCGCAGCTGACCATCCTTGCTGCGAACGCTGCTGGCGTCAGCGCTTCGCGAGGCCCGGCGGCCACACGCTCAAGTATTTCCCATCATAGGTGATTTCTACCCGAACAAGCAACGACAAGCTAAGAACAGGAGCATCTCAAATTCTTACCTTAGTGCACGAAGTCGGCACGAAGTCCTTCCTAGGAATGGCGCGTAGCCATTGTTTGAGAGCGTCGGCGTCTTTAGGGAAGGAAAACACTTGTATCTTCTTTCCTGTTTTGTAGTTGCCGGTGCATCCGGGTACACAACACTTATTCGGCATTGTCGCATCACTCCAGCATCACGCACGGAAACGAAATTGCCGCAAAACAACAACGGAAAGCAACAAACGTGAAACACCGTCAACACCACGCCGCCGAACCGTCACCACCGCCGCCCGCGCTGCGCTCGCAGCCGCTGCGGCTTCCCCGAGAGTCGGCCGGCCGGAAATGACGTCAAATTGCTGGGCGCAGGCCTGAAAAGATTTTCCGGGGGTGACGGTTCTTGTCAAGCACAACCCAAACAACAAGGCCTTCTCGCCGCACTTCACGTTTTAAGCTGGGATCGCAGCTTGAAATTTTTTTTTTCGGAGATAGGGTGGTTGTCGGGAACCTTTTCTTTATTTACGTTAGTTCATGTGTTTTCAGTGGGCGTGTATACATATATACAACTACGAAACTGATAAATTTTCGGGGGTCAAGTTCGATACCCCTTTCCCGTGGCAAACATACATCGGCATGTATGTGAGGTGGCGAAAGTGTTATCATATTAAATTCTTCTCTTCTCTTTCATAGATGCCCTTCCGCATGTGCTATGTAATTCATCAAGTTATGCAATAAACAGTTCATGCACTTGTTCATTGTGCAGCTTTTTGGTGCAGCGTTTATCTTGCTCACAGTAAGCTTTCGTCACTACGTAAGTACAGCAAACAAAAATAAAATATCTGCGACAACACAAACGCAGATATGCTCATGGCTCATGAGAGAAACAAAATAAGAACGGCCAGCTGTTGCGAATTGAATGAATTGAAGCGCTTTCTGAGGGGTTCTCTTCCACGAAGCATTCGAATGCGGTGTCGTATGAGCCCCGTCGACAATGATGCAATATCAGCCGCGGAGCGATGTTACAAAGTCGTGAACACTGAAAAGCGCGTATAAGCAATTATTATGAGTTTAAGAGTCTCCGCGGGCTGCCACGAGTGCTCAATGGTTAGAGCGGACGTGGCTTCTCATTTCACGAAGGACACCTATACCAATAAAGCGCGCGTTTTACATTCTGACAACGGGGCAAACGTGGAGCAATTTTTGTGGTTAGCTTTATAGTATCTCTTATACATAACCACTGCTCGAATACTGTATTTTTCACGTGAATATCTCAGAACAAAACATTATGAAGGATAATTTTTGGGTATATATGTTGGTTTTTGAGAGTACCTATTCATTGCGTGGTTGGTAGAACAGTGGCTAGTGCTCTTGGATGATGACCCAAAGGTCGCGGGTTCGATACCTTCCACAGTGGTCACATTACAATGAAGCCGAAAGTGTAGAGGTCTGTGCGATGCGATTTCAGGGCACGCAAAGTAACACCTGTCGTTCAAGATTTCTTGAGCCCTACACTGCACTATTTCTCATAATGATATAGTACTTTCGGGACATAAATCCGCAGTTATTATTATTATTATTATTATTATTATTATTATTATTATTATTATTATATTATTATTATTATTATTATATTATTATTATTATTATTATTATTATTAAAGTTTGGTATATATATGAAGCATAAGTAAATCATTGTCTGCATCCGACTTCTAGAGTAGCAAGCCAGGCGATAAACCATGTCTCCTAAGAATGGCGAGCACTTCGGCATGCAACATCTGCACCTGCGAGGAAACGCTTGAGCACATTGCATGCCTTTGCCCAGCATACCTGTCTGAACGACTTATTATGGAAGCCAAGCTCGGTCAGCTGGATTGACGGCCGCTTACAGAACAGAAGATCCTGGGATCTTGGCCGACGGTTTCCCATACGCGCAGCCACGAAAGTTCTCTTGTACCTTTTAAAAACCACCAGACTTCAACCGCTTGTGAAAGAACAGTGTGAGCTCGTGCTGTTTAGTCTCCAGCTGACTATCCATCATTCTCTTTCTTACTAGTCTTCGTTTCTACCTATTTCCTTTCTATTATTCTCCCTTTCTCCCACCCCAAGTGTAGCGTAGCCCACCGAGCCAAGCTTGGTTAACCTCTCTGCCTTTCTTCTCTGATTATCTCTCTCTCTCTTTCTATCTCTCTTCGGTAATATCAGTCGGCAATTCCATCTCTCCCTTATCTATTTTTTCAATGCTCTATCGTAAAAACTATGCTATCGATCAGTTTTCAAAGCTGACCATCAACCAACTTGAACTTGCGAAACTTGAACTTACTTTGGCCAACGCGATAGCCATACCTCGTTTCTGATATCTGGTTCTTTTTTTAGCAATTAATTGCCTAGAATTTTTATGAGGAGTATCTAGAGAAAGAAGACCTGCTCTACGTCGCAGAGTGAAAGAACAGGATTTTTAAATGCGATAAAGTAGCTTCGTGTTAAAAAATATCAAAAAGTGTTAGAGCGGACATGGTACAATTGTTTGTTTCATTATTATAAGAATATCTAGCACGCACAAAGGTTAGGTTTTCGCGCACATTGAAATGGTAGCGGAGTAAAAATATGAAACAGCTCGGAATAGGTATTTATGAGTGGAGTTTCCGGTTTGACTTTCTCAGTCGGCAATACTTCCGCTTGTTGATATTGCCACGTTCCTTTCCTCAAGTTTTGTTATCTCCCCCGTTACATTACGTTCAACGCAAACCGCGCCTACGATGTTCGAGAAGCTTCGAGGCTGTAGTAGATCATTTTGTTAAGATTACGCCCGCTTCGTGAGCTTTACAGATTATTCAGGAATCTACATCGCCGCAAGCAATATCGCTTGAATATTCGCCAGCAAGAGTACAAAATGCTGACACAGTTCGCCGCTTGCCAGTTGATTGACGGCTGACCCTCCGTTCGCCACTCAGTCAGTGCAAGACTGCTACTGTAATCAAACTTTCCGTGTATTGAACACAGGTTCGCTGAAATAAACAGTTTTTTATTCCCCTCGCCGTGCGTTTCATTCGTCCACGTCACGCCCCCGTGGTATCTGATGGAGGTGTTTCCCAGCCCATGTACCGAACACCCCTCCGACCGTGAGCCAAGCCACCACCGTGACGAGGACGTGGATAGTAACCTTGCTCAGTGAGCTAGCCGCCGGCAGGGAGGACTACAACCAGAGTACGGGGCTACACCTGACAACTTTTGCAATCCCAAGGCCACCATCACTACAGAGACCACTATGACCACCTCTGCCAATGCCCGCCACAGTCGTAATGCAACAGCGACGAAAGACAGTGCTGACTAGGCCAGCCGGACTTTTCGTGTTCATTGAGCCACCTCGCCGACCATTCCAGCAAATCGGCATGCACTTAGTGGGGTCGTTGCCGACGTCGAATGCCGGCAACAAGTGGATCGTCGTAGCTACTGACTACCTCACACGCAACGCCGAGATAAAGGCCCTGCTCAAACGCAGTGCCTCCGAAGTAGCAAGGTTCTTCATCGAGAACATGGATCTGCATCACAGAGCCCCACAGGTCTTCATTACTGGTGTAGGTACGGCCTTTACGGCGGGTGTAACTCAGGCGATCCTGAGGTACAGCCAGACAAGTCACCGCCGGACCACTGCCTACCATCCACAGACCAACGGCTGCACCAAACGTCTTAATAAGACCATCGCTGATATGCTGGCCATGTACGTCGACGTCCAGCACAAGACGTGGGATGAGACCTTTCCGTACGTGACCTTTGCATACAGTACGGCCGGGAAAGAAACGGCGCAAATGGCGCAGTGCAAGTTTGTGTTGAAAAAGTCAGGCAACGATGCTCGATGCTATGCTTCCAAACGTCACTGACGAAGAGAACCTCGACGTCACCGCCTACCTTTAGCGCGCTGAAGAAGCTGCGCAATAAGAATCAGCAGGTGACCGACAGCCGCTGTTACAATCTTCGACGAAGTTTCGTGGAGTACCAGCCCATGGACCGTGTCTGGGTATGGACGCCGACGTGAGCTCAGCGAAAACTTTTGCGATGGTACTTCAGACCGTACAGAGTCATTCGACGTCTCGGCCGACTGGACTACGAGGTTGTTTCCGACGGCACTCTCAGTGTTGCCGTGCTCGACCAGAAGTCGCCTATGTCATGCGCATCAAGCCATTACAGGCGCGAACCTGAGGACTGTATTTTGTTGTTGGTGGTGTGCTTTATCACTTCAACCTATTGTTTATTCTCTTTATTATTCTACCTTCGTAATTTGCTATTAAAGCATCGGGATGGTGCCCTTTTCAGAGGGTGGCAAAGCCAAGTTGCTTTCCACAAGCTTTGCTATCGCGCCGGTACACA